>CAUYLG010070662.1:0-83419 GCA_963573385.1 Cacajao melanocephalus
AAGGGAGGGAGGAAGGAAAGGAAGGAGGGAGAGAGGGAGAAAAAAGGGAGGGAGGGAGGGAAGGAAAGAAGCAAGGAGGGAGGGAAGAAGGGAGAGAGGGGGAGGGAGGGAGAAAAAAAGGGAGGGAGGGAGGGAAGGAAGGAAGGGGGGAAGGAAGGAGGGAAAGAAGGAAGGAGGGAGGGAGGGAAGGAGGGAGGGAGGGAAGGAAGAGAGGAGGGAGGGAAGAAGGGAGGGAGGGAGGGAAAGAAGGAAGGAGGGAGGGAAGAAGGGAGGGAGGGAGGGAAGGAAGGAAGGAGGGAGGGAGGGAGGGAGAAAAAAGGAGGGAGGGAAGGAAGGACGGGAGGGAGGGAGGGAGGGAGGGAGGAAGGGCCAGCAAGAAGGGCATCTTCTGGAGATGGATGCCCTTGAGTGACCAGGGCAGTTTTACTTCTGGTCTCATCTGTCCCAGGGGCAGATGATCTGGGAGGAAAAGGAAGGAGACTGAGGAGGTGACTGCTATTTCCATCCAGCTCCCCTCATCTACCTCCCACCCACATGTAGAAGTTTTCACTGTATTAAAATGAACCCCTTGCTTTCTCATTTATGTTAAAATTTTCCTTTAAATAAAGAAAAGGAAAAAAGGTCATTCTTCAATCCACAATGAAAACTATAAAAGGGTTTTTAGGCTTGGAAAGTTTAGCTTGTCAGTTTTTCCTACTGTTTAATAACTGCCTTGGGTGACAATGAATGAGTAAACATGTTTTACAAGCTTCTAATTCATAACTAACCCTGTGAGTTCACAGCTTTACATAATATATATACATATATATATATATATACACACATATACACTCACACATACTGTGTACACATACACACTACATGCACACATACATACTACAATGTAATATATATAAATACACATACTTATATATATGAATATATGAGTGTTTTCGTGTATGTGCGTGTGTGTAAGTAATCTTTCCAATGTGTGCAGCTCATTAGAGTTTACAAAGCACTCTCTTTCCTCATAATCCTCATGATAATCCTGTGAGGTAGGCAGTTTAGGATTATCATCCCCAGTTTACAGGTACCTGTGGTTAAGGTAGAGAGACCAAGAACCCACAGGTCTCTAAGGCTTCACAGTCCATATTACAGTTCTGCTCTCCATAGTCCTACAGTTGACTTCATGAGCTTAGGTAGTGCAATGCCCACTTCTGAACCTGCAGGGACCCAAAGCCATGGGGATCCTGAGGCATCATCTGTTTTGGGCTTCATGGCACAGACAAGAAAACTAAAGCTCAGAGTATTAATGCTAGCCTATATGGTGCTTCTGTGCAAATTAGAAAAACAATAGAAAAATAAAAATCATCTCTTTCTTACAACACTTCCCTCCCTTATTCCAACATTCTGATTTGTTAGAACAAGACACTTGATCAGTGATGAATACATGTTTACGATGTCTACAACTGGAAAGGTGAGCTTTGGTATGTGGTAGCATTGTGCAATGCAAAACCTGTGCAACTGTATTTGACATCCCCAGGATGGAGGTCTAACCAAGGTGAGGGCAAAGAAGACAGTAAGAGAGAAAGAAGGGAAGGTGAGATGAGAGAGACACAACCTGACTTTCTGAGGTCTAAGAAGAAAATCCATTTTATTCAAAGGACACTGAGATAATAACAACTGTGTTTATTAAGCACTTAATCTTTTCTGATACTTACAGTAATCCTGTGAGTGTTTTATGTTGCTAACTACTGCTAGTATTTCTAGCGTGCATTATCAAGGAATAGTAATATTATTCAGAAAAACAGTGACAATTCATATAGTTTAAGTATTCACAATGTTAGATACTGTGCCTAGTATTTCATGTACTTCATCTCATTTTAGCTTCATAACAACAATATGCCAGCCTGGGCAACATAGCGAGACCTTATCTCTACAAAATTACAAAAATTAGCTGGGTATAGTGGTGTACATCTGTAGCCACAGCTACTCAGGAAGCTGAGGTGGGAGGATCACTTGAGCCTGGGAAGTCAAGGCTGCAGGGAGTTAAGATCGTATCACTGCACTCCAGCTTGGATGACCAAGTGAAATTCTGTCTCAAGAAAATCTCAAAACAACAACAACAACAACAGCAACAACAACAAAATGAGAGTTAGCTTATTTCCCAGCATTTACAAGTGAGTATATAGAGATTCAGGGAGATACACTAACTTGCCTAAGGTCGCATGGTTAAATTGCACAACTGAGATTTGAGTATTATGAGGAAAGGGTAAAGGTCAGAGACACTTTCACATCCTCTAAAAGTGATTGAAATGCTTTACATTCTCAATCAGTACTAACTATGATAGCACATTAGAGCACCCTACTTTGCAGATGGGGCATCAATATCTCTGACTTCTCATTAGTCTACTCATTCCTTAATTGCATTGAGGCTACTGAGGAACGGAACCATCTAGACCACGCATCCAGGGAGTCTCTGCTCTGGGGACACAATGTTTGTTCCCATAGAGCTTTTCCCTGGTGCCCACCTTGCCTCCCTATCTCCACCTCTCCCTCACTGGATATCCAATCAATGTAAATGAATCTGAGTCTTATTAGAATTTATTTTTTAAGAACAGCAAGGCAAAACCAAACCAAAACCAGAAGTCTGCCAACAAAACTGGGCTTCCTACCTTTAGCAACCTCTTGTGTAAAACAGGAATAAGAATTATTACCACTTTAACAGAACATTTCAAGGATTCAGTGTGATGTAAAATCTCTGATTCAGTGCTTCTCCTTAATATATAAAACATGTTCCCAAAACAAGAAGTGGTAATGGGTCAGGAACACTCATGTTGCACTAGAACTTTACAGTGTACATGGTACTTTCATGTCCATCAGCTCCTAGGCGATCTGAAGCCTCGCTACTGCTCCAGCTAGAACTCCTTCTTTCTCCCTTTGCTGAGGACCCTTCAATGACTGTGCCCACCTTGGTGCTCCTGAGCATGCCTCAGGGTCTTTGCTATTGCTACATCCTCAGTCTGGAGTAGTCTATGTTCAGCTAGCCACATGGCTCACTTCTTCCCACTTTCAGGTCTCTGCTCAAACATCACATCCTCAAAGAGGTTTGTCGTGATCACCCTAACTAAAATGGTATTCCCCCCAACCTCTATCTTCATACCTTATTGTATTCTTTCAAACACATAGTACTCTTTGACTTCATATTGCTCATCTATTATTTCACTATCATTGCCCCCACCCCCTGCACCTGGAACATAAGCTCCATGACAGGAGCTTGTTCAGTGCCTTATCCTCAGCTTCTAGAATAGTGTTCAGTATGTAGTAGGTGCTCAATAAGTGGTCACTGAATGACTTAACTCATAGTTGTTCATGAAACTCAGAAGCTGGCAAGGCTAGCATTCTAATTCACGTGAATAAACCAAGGCCCAAGGAGGTGAAGAACATTTTCTAAAGTCCTTCAGCCAGTGGGTAACAGGAGTGGGACTAGCAAACTGAGCTTCCAGACTCAAATCCAAAGCTCTTTGTATTTCACCAACTTATATTTCCTATTATTGCTCCCCTTCACCTCCAAGTATTCACTGGGAAATTGTTGTTATTTGGCATTTTACCTCTTAAGTGAGAAGCCCCAGAGATGGAGGTGTGAGGAGTGACTTCACAGGTTCTCCACCCAGACATAGGCCTTGCTAGAGGCCATGAAACTAGAGCTCTGGCCCTCAACTGGGAGCAGGAAGACCAGCCACCAGCGGTTAGAAGGAGGAAGGGATTGATAAATAGAATGTGGGAGGAGGGCAGGAAGAGGATTGCTGTAGCCATCTCCAAGGCTCCAAAAAGGCAGGAGAAGTCCAATTAGCCTTTCAGAGTAATTTCCATTCTATAAAGAGGTAATGACTTACTTCACTGCCCACAGATTTCCATTTGCCTACTGGGGATAGCCAAGTTCTGCAGGGGAGGGAGCGACTCACTGACTCTTCAGCTCTCTGGAGAGGAAAGGAACCTGGGCTTGGACGGGGGCTGTGCTCTGACTTGCTTTTATACTTTGTGACTCACCTGCCCTCTCTGGACTTCAGTTCACTCATCTATTTAAAGAATTCTGGGGCCTAGAAAAATTGCGGGGATTGGTTTAAGGAAGATGGCATAGAGAAAGACATATGTCACGGCATGGATCAAGTGTTGAGTTCCTTGCTATAGGCCAGGCACTGGTGCTCTACATACACAATTGCTTTAACCTTCACAGAGACACTGTGAGGTTGGCATCGTGAAGCTCATTTTGAAGATGAAGAAATGGAGATGCTCACTATCTGTCAAGCATCTCACACACAGATAGTGAGCAACAGTTTTGAGATTAGGACCCAGAGCTATCCAGGCTCTCAATAATTTGTCCTCCTGGAATACAGAGTTGAAATATTGTCACCTGAAATCCTCAGAGTCAGAGCTGAGGACTTTAAAGACCCACTATGTGAATCTCCCATTTTTCAGATGGAGAAAGAGGCACAGAAAGGAAAGTGATTTGCCTGAAGACACACAGCAGGAGAAAAACAGTCTAATTAGAACTGAACCAGACTTTCTACTGAACTAGAAAGTGAATGTCTGTGTTAATGGCAGGCCACACTCCATCATTATTGTCCAGTTGGTGGGCAGCCTGTTGGTTTGAAGGGCATGAGTTCCTAGAAGTGTCCTTCCCATCGTCCCTCTGGACCACAATATTCCCAGAGCGTAGCACCAATGCTGGCACCCGGTGGGTACTCAGAATATTTTTGAAGTAGTGAATGAATGGATTCCCAGTTTAGATTCATTCCTCTCTTACTGTTCTTGGAACCCTCTCACATTGTTACTGCTGTTTCCACTTGTCTCCCTATCTGATGTGATCTTTCTGTCCTTCTGCAAACTCAATCCTCGGGTCCCCATTTAATGTTCACAAACAATCCCACCACTTCTCTTTCTACTTTAGTCAACAGGGACCTCATTAGCTTATGTACCTGGGCAAGTTTCACAACTTTCTAAGCCTCAGTCTTCTCACCTACACAACAGGGATAGAGAGAGTAACAGTCTTCTGAAAGCTGTTGTGAGGATCAGCGATGCCAGACGAGCTTGGTGAGCACATATTACACATTCATGGCAATGACGGTGTTGTCAAGGTCAACATCATCATCACCTTGCCTAGTTCTACAGCCTGCAGGTTGTTCTGCTCACTCTTATAGAACTTCATTTTCCACTGAATGTGTTCCTTTCAACAGGACCAATTTTTTTTTGTGAGGGGCACAGGTGTGTGTGAGTGTGTGTGTGTGTGTGTGTGGGTGTGGGTGTGGGTGTACTAGAGGCCCGCTATTTGTGAAGCCCTGACCTATGAAGGTATCATCAAAACCCTTGCCCACATGGCACCTTACAGTTTACAAAGTACTTTTTTCTTTTTTTATTTTGAACCTTAAAACAGCACTTAGAAGCAGATGATTCTATTTTTGTCTTATAGATGAGGCAAGGTGAGTATCAGAAAAGGGAGTTGATTTGTCACAACAGTAAATAGAATATGTAGAATTACTATAAAGGATCTAGGATCCGAAACCAGCTCTGCTGACTGTCAAACAGTCTTTCCTCAGCATCTCTATACACAAGATAAAAGGATAATTAGAGGGCAAAGAAGAAAGTGTTTCCTTTGAAGGAAGTGCTAGGAAGAAAGCAAAAGTCAGGGCTACTGGGCAAGGAAGAGGTAGCTTGGAAGATGTTCACAGGTGTCACCAACCAGGTGGCAGGACTGAGTGTGGGCTCCGCATCTGCAGCTTCATTTCCATCCCATACCTCTCTTCTATCTCTGAATTTTTAAACATGCTTCCCGATAAGCTGAATTCTCATTTGGATATTAATATGAATCCTAGCTTTCTCTATTTTTTCTTGTGACGGCACCCTGACTTCGTTCAGGGGTTGACCCCTCAGGAAATGGCAAAACCTTAGCATAAGCCAATCATTGTTTGGCAATGGTTGGTTTAGAGTTACAGACATGAGATCGAGATGTGAGGGAAAGTGTGTTGAAGAGCTTCTGAGAAAGGCTTCATCTCTCTCTTATGATGGAAGCAAAGGGACAGAGTCCATTTCTGCTACCGAAAGTGTCTGGATATGTGGCTAGAAGCCTTGCAAGCCATTCCTTGATTAGCACCAGGTTGCCATCTTGCTACTGTCCTGAGGAAGGAGCCAATACACTGTTGGAGGTGGAAACAAGGGCATTACAGAGACCCAGAGCCGGGTGCCTGATATGCCACTTTGGGATACACCCTACTTTTGGACTTCTGGTAGCCTGAGATAATACATTTTCTTGTTTTTAAATCCATTTGAGTTGAAGTTACTGTTACTAGCAGCCAAAGGCCCCCTGACTCTTTGTGGCTCCTATATGCAGGCTGCTTAGTGACTCAAGAAGTTGTCATTTATGGTGTCAACAACCTACTGAGCAGACATCAGAAGTGATTAGTCACAAATAATAAAGATAAAACAGTTAAGAATGTTTGGCTTTTTTCAATTTAGACCAGTACCCCTTAAACTTTATCATTCATGCATCAGAATCACCTGGGATGTCTTGCTAAAACATAGATTGTGGGAACACATCACTAGAGTAACTAACTCAGTAGGCCTATGGTGGAGTTTAAGAATTTAATTTTCTATCAAGTTCCTAGGTAATGCTGTTGCTGTTGGTATGAGGACCACATTTGAGAAGAACTGATTTAGACAACTGTATAATAATTTTCCTTATCTTATTAGCATATAAATATCATTTATTGAATGGAAGAATAGAAAGTAGAACTACATCTAGCAGTCATGCACCTGGAAACTTCTGGCGGATGTGACTTGCAATGACTGTCACCCTTACCCTGTGTATTGTAGAAATAAAGACTGAGACTTAGGGCTCCAAATATCTACTGTTTCAGACTCAGAGAGCTTAGGATATAGGTACAATGATTGAGAGAGAAAACAAAATGAATCTCCTGTCTTCATATTCCACTGGAGGCAGCAGCTAACATGTTTGACAGATCAAAAAGATACTATTATTTTTAATGCATCATTGTAATCACTTACACTTTATAAATTCCTTCTACATCAGAATCTCATTTAATCTTCATAACAACATTGTAATAATGATCATTATGATAATAAGTAGAATGAGGGCCTTTTCTCAAAGATGGAGATAAGAGGAAGGACTAGCTTGTAGCTCCTGCCCAGACGAACAGAGCAGCATGGGGAGATTCGTATTGTGAACTTTTGCTCCAAGAACTACTGCAGGAACATACCAGGAAGCCAAGAGAATCCACAGTCCGTTTGAAAGAACAAGATCACTGCCACAGGCTCCTTGAGATGCTGAAAAACTGTGAGTCTTGTTGCTTTCTCAACAGAGAGGCTTGTGGTCTGGGGCAAGTTCTCAGCCCTGGCTACCAGGTGCCTGGAAATAAAACTTGGTGCTGTTGAGGGGACACAGTGGAAGTGAGACTGGTCTTTAGGACTGCAGGCTGCATGGGAGCAGGGTGAGGCCTGTGGCTGCCAGCTTTCCTCCACTTCCCTGGTGACCTGTATGACTCAGCAGAGGCAGCCATAATCTCTCTAGGAACATAATTCCATTGGTCTGGGAACCACACCCTGATTCCTCATAGCAGCCACAGCAAGCCCCTGTGCAAATAAATTCTACCTTTTAATAATTGTATTTATAATATTAAAATTCATGTTTGTCTATATGGTTTTGTGATCAAGCTATTAAAATGTCTTGTCACTGTAAATCATTTGGGTTAGTACAAATATGACAAAATTATTAAAAGCAACCTAAAAATACATAACACTATTGTTGTCTTTTAAAGGTAGAAAGAGGACTATATTAAAATAAGTTCATCTCTCCTGTTAGAAATGAGGAAATTTTGTAAAATACAACAACCAAAAGCATCTTGGTCACAACTGCTAACTACCAGCCTGAGAGATTTTATTCTTTAATACTCGTTTGAAACTTTTGTATTACAAATAGTCAACAGCTAATCTGCTGAAAGAAATCATAGGTGACACATACAAATGGAAATACATCCCATATTCATGAATGGTAGAATCAATATTATGAAAATGACCATACTACCAAAAGTAATCTATAAATTCAATGCAATTCCCATCAAAATGCCCCCACCATTCTTCATAGAACTAGAAAAAACAATCCTAAAATTTATGTGGAACTAAAAAAGAGCCTGCATAGCAAAGCAAGACTAAGCAACAAATCTGGGGACATTACATTACCTAACTTCAAACTATACGATAAGGCCATAGTCATAAAAACTGCATGCTATTGGTGTAAAAATAGGCACACAGACCAATGAAATGGAAAGGAGAACCTAGAAATAAAGCCAAAGACTTATAACCGCTGACCTTCAACAAAGAAAACAAAAACATAGAGTGGGGAAAGGACATCCTATTTAACAAATGGTGCTGAGATAACTGGCAAGCCATATGTAGGAGAATGAAACTGGATCTTCATCTCTCACCTTATTACAAAAATCAACTCAAGATGGATCAGGGACTTAAATCTAAGACCTGAAACCATAAAGATTCTAGAAGATATCATCGGACAAGAGAAAAACCCTTCTGGACATTGGCTTAGGCAAAGATTTCATGACAAAGAACTCAAAAGCAAACACAACAAAAAACAAAGATGAATAGATAGGATTTAATTAAACTAAAAAGCTTCTTGCATAGCAAAAGAAATAATCAGCAGAGTTAACTGACAGCCCACAGAGTGGGAGAAAAACCACCATCCATACAACCGACAAAGGACTAACATCCAGATTCTACAAGGAACTCCAACAAATCAACAAGAAAAAAACAAATAATCCCATTAAAAAGTAGGTTAAGAACATGAATAGACAATTCTCAGAAGATACACAAATGGCCAACAAGCATATAAAAAATGCTCAACATCACTATCAAGAAAATGCAAATCAAAACAACAATGTAATACTACCTTACTCCAGCAAGAATGGCCATAAACAAAAAATCAAAAAATAATAGATGTTGGTGCGGATGCAGTGAAAAGGAACACTTTTATGTTTTTGGCAGGAATGTAAACTAGTACAACCCCTATGAAAAACAGTGTGGAGATTCCTAAAAGAACTAAAGGTAAATCTACTGTTTGATCCAGCAATCCCACTACTAGTTATATATCCAGAAGAAAATAAGTCATTACACAAAAAAGATACTTGTGCACACGTTTATAGCAGTACAAGTCACAATTGCAAAAATATAGAACCAGCCCAAATGCCCATCAATCAATGAGTGGATAAAGAAAATGTGGCATATATATGCCATGGAATACTCTTCAGCTATACAAAGGCATGAAATAATGGTATTCACAGTGACCTGGATGGAACTGGAGACTATTCATCTAAGTGAAGTAACTCAGGAATAAAAAACCAGACATCATATGTTCTCACTCATATGTGGGAGCTAAGCTAAGAGGTTGCAAAGGCATAAGAATGAAACATTGAACTTTGGGGACTCCAGGAAAGGGTGAGGGGGAGCGAGGGATAAAAGACTACACATTGGGTACAGAGTACACTTCTTGGGTGATGGGTGCACCAAAATCTCAGAAATCACCACTGAACAACTTATTTATGTAATCAAACACCACCTGTTTCCCCAAAATGTACTGAAGTAAAACATTTAAAGAAAAAGTTTTTTAAAGAATGCGGATGAAGCGGAAGAAGAATTGTCAGCAGAGGGTAAGTAGAAGGAAGAGGATTACTTCCATTGTATAGATTTGAAAACTGAGGCTGAATGACTTGTCCCTGTTATACAGCAAGTAAATCCCTGAGGGAATACTTTAAGCCAGTTTTGTTTTCCACTAAATTCTGTATTGTCTCTACTAAAGCAGCTGCGTTTTGTCACAGGTATTAGCTACGAATAAAAAATAAAATTTAGAAATTCTAGGGCTATCATGCCTTCCATTCTTGCTTCAGAAACATCTCATATGCTCTAAGAACCCACCAAGCATCTTCACTCAACTAGGAACAAAGACCCTAAAACTAAGATAGAAAAATCTAGAAGTCAAAACAACTACTCCAATGTCCTAGGAGACTCTTTCATGACCTCATCTGAGGGCTATTAACTGTTATTAAGATAAAGTTCAAGAGAGCATGCCTTTCTCATAACCAATCCCATTGCATAATTCAGAGACCCCCCCTTTTTTTTTTTTTAAAATGACAGTTATAATAAGTGACGGAAGGCAGTGTGGTAGCAAAGGAAGAGACAGAAAGGTCATCAAAAGCAGACATAGGAGATGATTTAAACACTTTGAGATGGACATTTTGATCGAAAGGAAAGAAAATAAGAAAAACAAGAAAAAGCCTGCTTATTTCCCTAATGCTCCTGAGTAAACCCGGAGCATCTGGTCAGCAGCAGAGCTCACTCAGCCTCTCAGGTTGACCTGGTATAGAAAAAGAGCATGGTGACTTGAATAGGTTACTAAACATCGCTGAGCCTCCACCTGCTCAGTTTTCAAATGGAAGGTCATCATGCCTTCTTTGCTGCATTGTGAGGACTGGCGATATGGTAAGAAAGATCATAATAGTCTCTGGTCTAAAGTAGGCCCTAAATAATAGAGAGCCCTTGTTATTTTGATGATAATGGCACATACGAGGCAGCGGGCAAAAAAGAGGTGCTGATGGGATGGCTACCAGGTTTGGCTTGGGTAAACATGGGCACTTCCTATTTAACCCAGCCTTTGAGACCAGATTCAAATATTATTTTCTAGAGTCATAATTTGCTAAACCAAGCAGTTCACCTTTTAAAAGCTTCAACTTCCAAAATTCATAAGCTCCAACAAAGAGTACTAAAGGAGAGAAGTAGAGCACTGCTACAAAGATACCTGAATTTTTTTTTTCTTTTTGAAACAGAGTCTCACTCTATTGCCCAGGCTGGAGTGCAGTGGTACGATCTCAGCTCACTGCAACCTCCGCCTCCTGGGTTCAAGCAATTCTCCTGCCTCAGCCTCCTGATGGGCCTTACTTCACAATTTATTATTCTGGTACTTTAAAAGCTTCCCATAATGAGAACCAACCCTTCACAAGACAGGCAAAGGACCAGAGCTGAGTCCCATGAGGAAATAATTCTCTCAGGGGCTACAGATGCATGGACTATATTTTATGGCCAGTGCTGGGTGATTTTAGCAATGAGAGAAAGGCCAATTTTTTTTTTTCTAATCACACAGTGACATAGCTTAAATGCTTAGATTTGGACTGAATTATATCTTGCCCTAAAACTCTATTATGGATGTTACCTCTCATTTCATTGACAGAATATTTCTAACACGGGTGGGACTCCCTGGTGAAAGACAAAGAAAAGTCATTCTTGGTGGGAGACAGATTAGGCAGCTCCTATTGTTTTAGTGGCTTCTGTCTATGTGTGCATCCCTCACTAGAGTAGGAAAAATATCTTCTTAAAAATTTTTGTTATAGTCTTACCTAATAGGCGCTATGTGAAAAGTAACTAGATTGACTGGAAGGC
The DNA here is from genome assembly GCA_963573385.1 of Cacajao melanocephalus. Lineage (NCBI taxonomy): Eukaryota > Metazoa > Chordata > Mammalia > Primates > Pitheciidae > Cacajao > Cacajao melanocephalus. The sequence continues at coordinate 11,494 of CAUYLG010070662.1, forward strand.
AACTGCTGAAACATAGTACTTTACTATTTCGGCCATAGATCATAACCAACATGGGCAAAAATGTTTCCATGGGAAAATGTGGTCAGAGTTCCCTTCCGTGCCGAGGTGCCAGAAACACCTTTCCCTTGCAGGCTTTCACTGCTTTCTGAGAGGCAGCCTGGTGTAATGGAAACAGCTCTATATTTGGAGCAAGATGACATGAGTTCCAGTTCAGTTTTCCTGCTCTATGAGTTGAATGACCCTTACACTCTCTAAGTCTCAGTTTCCTTCTCTGCCCAAAAGGCATAAAAACTCCTACTCCCTTGGTGTTTTGTGAACTGAAAGGAAAATAGTGTTGGCAGAATCACTTTGAAAACCATAGAGTTCCCTGTACAGTGTTGAAAAGTTGTTAGTACCTCTCCGATCTGCCGGGATGTGGGCCCCTCACACGACTTCCACATGAAAGATGGCATTCCTTCTCAGGGTTACATGGCCAAGGCACCCATTCTTCTCTGTAGAGATGTGCCTGTTTCTGTCTATAAGCTGCCTAGGCATCTGTGATCCAAAAGCTTCAACTTCCAAAATTCATAAGCTCCAACAAAAAGAGAACTAAAGAGGAGAAGTAGAGCACTGCTACAAAGATACCTGAATTTTTCTTTTTTTTCTTTTTGAGACGGAGTCTCACTCTGTCGCCCAGGCTGGAGTGCAGTGGTGTGATCTCGGTTCCGTGCAACCTCTGCCTTCCAGGTTCAAGCAATTCTCCTGTCTCAACTTCCTGAGTAATTGGAACCACAGGTACACGCCAGCATGCCCGGCTAATTTTTTGTATTTTTGGTAGAGACAGAGTTTCACCATGTTGCTCAGTCTGATTTTGAACTCCTTAGCTCAGGCAATCTTGCTGCTTCTGCCTCCCAAAGTGCCGAGACCACAGGCATAAGCCACCATGTCCAGCAAATGTGGAGGTGACTTTGGAACTGGGTAACAGGTAGAGGTTGGAACAGTTTGGAGGGCACAGAAGAAGACAGGAATATTTGGAAAAGTTTGGAACTTCCTAGAGACTTGTTGAATGGTTTTGACTGAAATGCTGATAGTGATATGGACAATGAAGTTCAGGCCGAGGTGGTCTTAGACGGAGATGAGGAACTTACTGAAACCTGGAGCAAAGGTCACCCTTGCTATGCTTTAGCAAAGAGACTAGTGACATTTTGCCTCTGTCCTAGAGATCTGTGGAACTTTGAACTTGACCTAAATAATTTAGAGTATCGCTGGCAGAAGAAATTTCTAAGCAGCAAAGCATTCAAGAGGTAACCTGACTTTTTGGAACACATGTGGACAATATGTGCTGTACAGATCACGCTCCTTCTTGGGGCTCTCCCAACAGAGTGTAGGTTGTAGGGTGGAAGATGTGGCATAGGAGGAAGCACCAGAGTACAGGAACATGTGACTTATTAGGAGGTGGAACTTCCTCATCACCTCTCCCCTCATCCAGTCTGAAAGCCTTTGTACCACAGACAGCTTCTGCCCTTTTTGGCCACTGTCATATATATATAATCAAGCATCAGATTGAAACTCATATCCAAAAGCTACGCATCTCGTCTCTAATAGAGGTCCATGAATTTGAGTGATTGTGGCAACCTGGGGAAGCAGGCACAGGAGAATTATTAAGCAAGCCACCTGCATTCAGTGGCAGTAGCAGAAGGAAGTATTGAGAATTCCCTGTGCCTTCTCACTCCTTTATCCTGCAGGTGCCAGCTTAAGCAAAGCTCCTACCACACTGTCTCCTTGCTGAAAGGTCTTTTAATAATTATCATGGGCCATAGGCCTGAGAAAAAGGTCAAAGCTCTTTACAGTCACCCTAAACAATGCAATTCCACCCACCATTCCAGACCCACTCTCTCCACAAACCATCCTCTATAGATTTGTTCACAAATAGACCTCACAATTTCATATCTCTCTGCTTTTTCCTATGCTGTTCCCTCAACTTGGTAGGCCATTTCACCTTATCCTCTTGCCTGTCCCCAGCACAGTCCTTCTTATTGAAATCTTACCCATTTTTAAGGTTCAGCTCAAGTGCCATCTCTAGGAAGACCTGTTAACCAAAACCTCCTTCACAGCCCACTTTATTTGTTCTTCTCTAATGCAGAGCCAACCTCTATTATTTGGTGCTGATTTCATTCACAAAAAGGACAAAAGAAGGTTCAGATACACATACATGCTCCAGTTCTTGTATATGCATGTGCATATACAAGCTGAAAGATCCTCTTTCCTTGCCTGTAATATGGGAATAATCATACCTACTCTGTGGGGTTGGTGTGAGTAGCAAATTTGACAAAAGAGGCTAGGTGTGGTGTCTCATGCCTGTAATCCCAACACTTTGGAAGGTCAAGGCGGGAGGATCACTTGAGGCCAGGAGCTCAAGACTAACCTGGCCAACATGGTAAAACTCTCTTTACTAAAAATACTTTTTAAAAAAATTAGCTAAGTACAGTGGCTCATGCCTGTAATTCTAGCTACTTGAGAGGCTGAGGTGGGAGAATTGCTTGAACCCAAGAGTCAGAGGTTGCAGTGAGCTGAGATTATGCCACTGCACTCCAGCCTGGTCAACAGAGCAAGACATTGTCTCAAAAAAAAAAAAAAAAAAAAAAGCAACAAAAGATGTGAAAGTAAATTTCAGTTTCAGGAATAATTCAGTCCATTGGCCAGGGACCTTGTATATGGCCAATTCAAGAAGAGGGCCAAGAAATCAGAACCATCTATTCCTGTGATATAAAGTTGAACAGAAGCTACACCAAGGGTCAAGTGTCTGTATTTTACAGGACACAGTAGTAACCAGGCAGCTACTTATAAAAAAAAACAAGATTCATTTCAGGCACAACTTTTTTATTTTTATTTTTTCTGTTTTGTTTTTAAATCAGTAAAAGAAACTGGGTCCTAGAAGCTGCAATGATCTAAAAACTAAAAGTAAATGTTAGTTTCAGAAATACAATTTCTGATTCATCCTAATTTTTAGTATGCGTCCCTAGCAGATTTGTTTAAGCTTCTGATGAGCTCAATCCTAGATGCTCAGATCCAATTCTGGCCCAAAGCAAGTGATTAGAAAATGTCGGATGACACATAGACCAATGAAATAGAATAGCAAGCCCAGAAATAAATCTACACATTTACAGCCAACTGATTTTCAACAAAGGAGCCAAGAATACACAATAGAGAAAGGACAGTCTCTTCAATAAACGGTGCTGGGAAGGCTGGATATTGACATGCAGAAGAATAAAATTAGACTCTTACACCATGTACAAAAATCAACTCAAAATGAAGTAAGGATTTAAATATAAGACCTGAAACTATAAAACAACTAGAAGAAAACATGGTGGAAAAGTTTCATCACAATGATCTGGGCAATAATTTTTTGGATATAACCCCCAAAGCACAGACAACAAAGGCAAAAGTAAACAAACAGAATTGCATCAAACTAAAATGCAAACCAAACAGTCAACAGAGTGAAGACACAATGTACAGAATGAGAGAACATATTTGCAATCCATACATATGATAAGGGGTTAATATCTAAAATACATAAGAAATTCCAAAAACTTAGTAAGAAAACAAATTGTCCAATTACAACATAACCAAAGGACCTAAAGAGACTTTTCTCAGAAAAAGGCATACAAAAGGCCAACAGGTATATGAAAAGATGCTCAATATCATTAATCACCAGAGAAATGAAAATTAAAACTACAGTGAGAAATCACCTCACACTGTTAGCATGGCTGTTATCAAAAAGATGAAAAGTACGTGTTGGCAAAGGTGTGGAGAAAAGGAAACTTGTGTACACTATTGATGGGGATGGAAAGCAGCATGAGAATTACTCAAAAAGTTGAAACTACAACTATCATATGATCCAGCAATCCTACTACTGGGTATATGATATGGTTTGGCTCTGTGTCCCCAACCCAAATCTCATCTCAAATTGTAATCCCCATGTGCTGGGGAGGGGTCTGATGGGAGGTGACAGGTCATGGGGATGGTGTCCCCCATGCTGTTCTCATGATAGTGAGTTAGTTCTCATAAGATCTGATGGTTTAAAAGTGTGGCACTTCCCACCCCTGCCCACTCTCTCTCTCTCTCCTACCACCATGTAAGATGTGCCTTGCTTCTCTTTCACCTTCCACCATGATTGTAAGTTTCCTGAGGCCTCCCAAGCCATGTGAAACTGTGAGTCAATTAAACCTCTTTTCTTTATCAAGTACCCCGTCTCAGGTAGCTCTTCATAGCAGTGTGAAACAAACTAATACAAAAAATTGGTACCAGAAGTGAGGCACTGATATAAAGTTACCTGAAAATGTGGAAGCAACTTTGGAATCGGGTAACAGGCAAAAGTTGGAACAGTTTTGAGGGCTCAGAGGAAGACAGAAAGATTTGTAAAAGTCTGGAACTTTCTAGAGACTTGTTGAATAATTTTGACTGAAATGCTCATCAACAATGAAGTTCAGGCTGAGGTGGTCTCAGATGGAGATGAGGAATTTATTGGGAACTAGGGCAAAGGTCACTCTTGGTATGCTTTAGCAAAGAGACTGGAGGCATTTTGCCCATGCCCTAGACATCTGTGGAACTTTGAAATTGAGAGAGATGATTTAGGGTATCTGGCAAAAAAACCCAAAAAATTTATAAGCAGCAAAGAGTTCAAGAGATGACTTGACTTTTTTTTGAAAGTGTACAGTCATGTGTGTTAAGAAAGAGTTGGTCTGAAATTGGAACTTATGTTTAAAAGAGAGAAGAGTGTAAAAGTTTGGAAAATTTGCACCCTGGCCATGTGGTAGAAAAGAAAAACTCATTTTCTAAAGAGAAATGCAACCCACCAGCTGCAAAAATTTGCATAAATAAAGAGAAACCAAATGTTAATAGCCAAGACAATGGGGAAAATATATCCAGGGCATTTCAGACATTTTCACAGCAGTTCCTTCCATCATAGCCCTGGAGGCCTAGGAGGAAAGAATGGTTTTTATGGGCTGCTGCTCTGTGCAGCCTCAGAACATGGCACCCTGCATTCCAGCCACTCCAGCTCCAGCCATGGCTAAAAGGGGCCAAGGCACAGCTCAGACTATCACTTCAGAGGGTGCAAGCCCCATGTCTTGGTAGCTTCCACATAGTGTTGGGCCTGTGGGTGCATAGAAGATAAAAGTTCAGGTTTGTGAGCCTTGCCTAGATTTCAGAGGATGTATGGAAATGTCTGAATGTTCAGGCAGAAGTCTGCTGCAGCAATGCAGAGGTGAAATGTGCGGTTGGAGCCCTTACACAGAGTCCCCATTGGGCCCCTGCCTAGTGGAGCTGTGAGAAGAAGGCCACCATCCTCCAGACCCCAGAATGGTACATCCACCAACAGCTTGCATCATGCACCTAGAAAAGCTACAGGCACTCAACACCAGCCTGTGAAAGCAGCCATGGGGTCTGTAATCTGCAAAGCCACAGGGATGGAGCTGCCCAAGGCCTTGGGAGCCCATCTTTTGTGTAACTGTCTCCTGGATGTGAGACATGGAGTCAAAGGAGATTATTTTGGAGCTTTAAGATGTAATGACTGCCCTGTTGAGTTTTGGACATGCATGGGACCTGTGGCCCCTTTGTTTTGGCCAATTTCTCCCATTTGAAATGAGGGCATTTACCCAAGGCCTGTACCCACATTGTATCTAGGAAGTAACTAACCTGCTTTTGATTTTACAGGCTCATAGGCAGAAGGGACTTTCTTTATCTCATATGAGACTTTGGACTTGTAATTTTGGGTCAATGCTGGAATGAGTTAAGACTTTGGGGGGCTACTGGGAAGGCACAATTACATATTGAAATGTGGGAAGGACATAAGATTTGGGAGGGGCCAGGGACAAAATGATATGGTTTGGCTGTCTCTCCACCCATATCTCATCTAGAATTGTAATCCCCACATGTCAGGGGAGGGGCCTGGTGGGAGGTGATGGGATCATGAGGGCAGTCTCCCCTGTGCTGTTCTCACAATAGTGAGTTCTCATGAGATCTTATGGTTTAAAAGTGTGGCATTTCCCTCCTCACTCTCTCTCTCTTTCTTGCTGCCATGTAAGACATGCCTTGCTTCCCCTTCATGTTCCACTATGTTTGTAAGTTTCTTGAGGCCTCTGGAAACTCTGAGTAAATTAAACCTCTTTTCTTTATAAATCACCCAGTCTCAGGTAGTTCTTTACAGCAAGGTGTAAACAGACTAATACAGTATATATTCAAAAGACATGAAATCAGTATGACAAGGGGATATCTGCACTCCCATGTTCATTGCAGCATTATTAACAATGGCCAAAATATGGCATCAACCTAACTGTTCATCAATGTTCAAATGGATAAAGTGTGGTATATGAACATAATAGAACATCACTCATCATTAAAAAGAAGAAAATCCTCTCATTTGCAATACAAATGGACCTAGAGGACATTATGGTAAGTGAAATAACCTAGGTACTCAAAGACAAATATCATATGATCTAATTTATATATGAAATCTAAAATAATCAAACTAATAGAGAATAAAATCATGGTTACCACAGTTTAGCACTTTGGAGACTCAGGAGATACTGGTCAAAAGGCACAAAATTTTAGTTAGGAAGAATAAGTTTAAGAGATCTATTGTACATCATGGTGACTATAGTTAATAATATATTGTATGGTTGAAAATTGCAAAGAGAATAGATTTTGTATTCTTATTATGAAAAATTAGTATGTGAGGTAATGCATATCTTAAATGGCTTGATCTTACCCATTCTACAATGTATAAACATATCAAATATCATGCCGTAGACCATAAATATATACAATTTCTACTTATTAGAAAAAATAAGTAAATAAAACAAGAAAATATCTGATGCATGAATGAATAAATGAAAAAAAATGAGTGAATCAAACAGGAGTCAGGAAATAGGACAGAAGACTTCCGTATGAGAATAACCTTTTCCTCTCAACTAAATTAGAGTTATCCTGATATTCCTTTTTATAACACCTATCTTCCATTCATAGCACCTCTCATGATTTGAATTACTATGCATATCTGTTAAGTCAGTATCTGTCAGCTTCATTTGATAATCCCTCAGGAGTGGGGATCACTTCTCTTTCATTTCTTGAATACCCAGCACCCACGACACAGCATGGTATACAACATGCACTAAATACACATTTATTAAATCAATGAATACACAGATATTTCATGTCATTAAAAAAACAGAAAATTATGCCTACATGGAAGTTAAAGTCAAAGCGTAGCATTTTATCCAATAACTATATATTAATGTAAGCTGAGACACTTTCTTGGCCCCATCTCATCCCTTAGTCTGAGTTAGGGGCATAATCTGTGATCTCATTGTGTCTTCCACTGTCCCTTCATGGAAACACTTATCATCTGTGTTGTGTTTCTCCAGGTCCTTGTCTTTTGGCCTACTAGGCTATGATCTCCAAAATGGAACCACCTTTCATTTGTATTTATGTTCTAATTGCACAGCCATGGTAGTGAAATATGGCAATAGGGCATAACCACAATTCTAACATTCTATTTGACATATGATCCACAGTCCCTTTGCTTACTGGTGTTCATAATTTTTTTCTTTTATTTGGCCTTGTTGTTCACCAAAATTTATTCATGTTTACGTAATGGTGGAACAAACAGAAATACAACTTTGGTTTCATAATTTACACTGGTAACTTCACATTCCTTTAACAGTTTGATTATATTTCTGACAATTACAGATTTTCCCTCCTTCTTGAACCTATGGACATTATATGAGACAAAGTAACATGTGTAATGATGTGTAATATATATGTGTGGTAGGAACGCTGGGAACTGAAAACATACAGGGAAGCCCTGGAAGGTGAATAATTAAAATTTGGTGCAAGCTAACTGCCCTTGAGATTTTAAAGTCAGAAAACCCAAGAAAATATCTTAGAGAAAATTTTTAAACATGATCCAGGCTTTGGAAACAGTGTTTACTGCAAATTAGTAAAATCAGAGAACTCCACTGATTATCATAGAATCAGAAGCACTGAGGCAGATGCCACATGGGAACAGGATACTAATGTAGAATCAAAAAATCAAATTTCAAGAGCTAGGTACTAAGATTGTAATGGTAGTGATTCAAACAAGAGAGTAAGATCTGAGCCACGGCAGCTGGGATTAGGAGAGTACCATTTGCAAATGGAAGGCACTCTAGTGTGTTCTTTTGCATAGTTATCACAACAAAACTTCCAGGATATTCCAGTTTTATAGAGAATGGAATTGAGGCTCAGAGAGGCTTAATAATTTGCCCAAGGTCCTACTGCTTATAAGTATCCATATCAGGATTTGAAACCAGATCTGTATGACTCCAAATTAAGTGTTAAACCCACTATACAACAATGCCTCCTAGTTGATGCCTAGGCTCCCTCTAGCTCATCTGATAGGAATGAATTAGAGCTACAGTTCCCATTCCTGGATTAGAATTAAGGAAAGAAGAAAGAAAAGGAGCGATGAAGGGATGGAGGAAGGGAAAAAGGGAAGAAGGGAGTGAGAGAGGGAGAAAAAGAAATGAAAAAGAAAAAAAAAAAAGAAAGGAAAAAGGAGGAAGTGGAGGAAGGAAGGAAGGGAATGAGGAAGAAATGGAGGGAGGGAGGGAGGGAGGAAGGAAGGAAGGAAGGAAGGAAGGAAGGAAGGAAAAGAGAGAAAATTTAGGGTTCTACACTAGCCCTACTGAAAATGAATCTTCAGGGATGTGTGACCCATGACTTTGTATTTTAAAACTTTCTTCAGGTGATTCTCATACCCAAAAGCAGAGAATCACAGATCTGGAGGGGACTCTTGCTCTAGTTGTGGTGTTTGACTTGTTAATTCTAATATTCACTCAAGTTTTTAGGCTGTGTCCTAAGTCTCTCGCCTGTTGGATCTCAAAATGAAAATTCATGTTGATCTAAGGAAAAGTACTTAAAATTATATTCCATGTTTTATTAACTCTAAAATGCACAATTTTTGCCTTTGAATATGTCTGAAATTGAGAAGCATCCTACAAGTGATGATGCCATACAGTTTCCATCATCCAGGCAGCAAATATCATCACCTGTGCTTACGTGAATCTGGCTGTCGTTCCTGGTGGTCCAACTGGATAGGTACAATCCTTGAAAATTCAGGCCAGAAACTCCTTAAGAATTAATTTTGGAAAGAACATGGATCCTGACAGTTGTCTAACAAACTTCATTGACAAGAACTAGTAAGATAAAGAAAGCAGCAGGATTAAAACTTGAAAGAAAATACCAGAAATAAGAATGGAGTCTTCTTTTAAGAAATACAGCAATAACATACTGGTATATGCTGCAACATGGATGAACGTTGAGAACTAAGTGAAAAAACAAGTCACAAAAAAATGCACGGTATGATTCCATGTATATGAAATGTCTAGAGTAGGCAAATCAACAAAGACAGAAAGTAGGTTAGTGGTTGCATGGGGTTGAGGAGATAAGCAGAAAATAAAGAGTAACTGCTAATGGGTATAGGGTTTATTTTGGGGTGTTGAACATGTCTTAAAATTGACCATGGTGATAGTTGCACAACTCTGTCCATGTGCTAAAAACTATTAAATTGTACACTTTAAATGGGTGAAGTTGTATGGTATGTAAATTATATTGCAATGAAACTATTAAAAATCTATGAGGGAGGAGAAAGAAAAAGAAATATAATGTCACCAACTTTCTGGCTGGCAGAGAGGACAATAGTATATGGGAAAAAATGTAAAGATTGAGTCAAAAAGTGGTTTAGAAAAGGCAGACGTTGAATGTAAAGTTTTATGAACATTTGAACACTTATTTTGCTTTTTATAACAAGAATAATGTACAGTAGTCCCCACTTTCCATGAAGGATATGTTCCAAGACCCCAGTGGATGTCTGAAACCACAGATAGTACCAACCCTGTATATACTATGGTTTTCAATCTAATAACCTAGATGGCTATTAAGTGACTAACGGGTCTATATACTGGACAAAGGAATGCTTCACATCGTGGGTGGGATAGTGCAAGATTTCATCACACTGCTCAGAATGGCATGGAATTTAAAACTTATGAATTGTTTACTTCTGGAATTTTCCATTTAGTATTTTTGGACTTCAGCTGATTACAGGTCACTGAAACCACAGAAAACAAGTGGAGACTACTGTATTATAAAAATATGAACAATGAAAACACATGAACACAGAGAAGGGAACATCATACACTGGGGCCTGTCGGAGGGATAGCAGGGTGGTGGGGGGCTAGCGGAGGGATAGCATTAGGAGAAATACCAAATCTAGATGAGGGGGTAGTTAATGCAGCAAACCACCATGGCATGTGCAGACATATGTAATAAACATGCACAGTCTGCACATGTACCCCAGAACTTAAAGTATAATTCAATATATATATTTATATATGTATATATATTTAATTATACATATATACATATGTATATATATAAAATCAGAATCTATGTGTGTGTGTGTGTGTGTGTGTGTGTGTGTGTGTATACATATATAAATTCAGAATAAATGAGCTCTTTCAATAATGTCCACAAATATAATTGATAAGAAAGCACTGGGTTACAGTTCAGTTGGCATCATTTTCTTTGCTTTATTAATGGCACATAAAATAAAGTGTCTCTTAAAATGAATGGCATCCTGATGTGATAAAATACATTATGTGACTCAGCTACACAAGACTGCTTTTCCTAGCTGTAAAATACTGACTGTATTCTTTACCTTCTCCATTCCTAAGATTTCATATCTCTATAGTGGGTCTATTTCTATGGATCTTCCTGGCTCTGAGATATTTTGGTTTTAATTCAAATTTTTATTAATGTCTGGTGGGAAATTTACCATTTATTATTAGATCCTGCATCAGGTCACAGGATTAAAAAATAAGGAAAAGAGAAGCAAAATCACACCCATCTAAATTTATCTTCTACTGAAAGAAACATGCAAGAAGAGAGAGGTAAAATTATTTCTTGCAGTTTTCCCTCTAATTATATGTAGAGTTTCATTTCTTAATTCTCTCTGAATCTCAGATCCCCAGAGATCTGATGATGAATGGAATGACACCTGAAGAGGGGAAACTCTGGGCGTGTGGTAAAAATGTGTTCACCATGGCAGACAACCGCTTGGGTGGCAGATTTGGCCTCTGGAAGAATTCTCCTTGGTGAGTGATTGTCCCACCTGCAGGTGCCTTCCTGATCATCTGTGTGCAGGGCACCAAGCAGGCCATCTAAAGCCACTAATCTCAAAGGGAGTTTACCCAAGGACAGGACTTTCCAAAAGAAAAGGAGCACAATAGGAGAGGATGACTGCTGATAAGTTCCATCCAACAAAGTGAATTTAGTGGATTTGAAAACTCCTTTTTAGTTGCTGGTCTTCATAAAAGATTATTTTTGTCTAAAATGCAAAGACCTATTTTTATCTTGCAGTCTCCAAAATAATTGAGAAATTGGAAATGCCTAAATGTCCTACTCTAAATAAATGATTAATAATATTTGAGATATCTATATTATCAAACAGTATATGGAAATGAAAATGTTTACAAAAGGTTTGTGAAACTCAGGGGAAATGTTTGAATGAATGCCACATTTAATGAAAAAAAGCAGAAAAAAATATACATGACGTTCTCTACTACAGAAGGAATGGACATTGAAGAAAGAAATATGCAAAACTTATGATAATCTTAGGCTGGTATAGTTGTAACTTGTTCATGTTTCTGTATTCTCAATCTATAATAAATGTGCCATACTCTTTTCTAACATAAAATTAATTTTACATAATTTTAAACATTTTTTAATAACAGAAAATAAAATGTGAGCATGGCAGGAAATTTAGAAGGAAAAGATAAAATAAAAATCTGCCAGATCTAACACAAAGAAAACAACTGATAATATAACATTTTGATATATACTCTTATAGTCATTTTTACTTAAATAGATAATACAGAGAGAGACAAAGGATCTATAATTTTATGAGCCACTGCAAGGGCTACCCAGCCTACAACGAGAACTGGCCCCGATACATGGAACACTGGGTCATTGTAGCCACGGTTTTCCTAGATAACTCTATTGCTTTAATTATAGTTACTTGGACTGAGAGTAAACACTTAACCCAAAGTGACCCAATCATATTTATTCCCCAGGAATTGGTGCTGATAGTATTAAGGTATCAAGAAGACAGGCAGTGGATGAAACGCTGCAGATTGGGGCAGTGACTCTACGCAGGAGGAAGCAGAGACAGAAAAAGGCAAGAGGTGATGGGCCCTCCAAAGATTGAGAGAACAGCATGTGGTTCCTAATAACTTCTCAGTTTCTGTGTCTTCTTGATTTATAAGATTTCCCCTTCAGCTCTCAATAAAAACATTCACATCCCTAAAACTAGAAGTGCTTTAATTAAGATACTTATCTACTATTTTTAATTAAACTTTTAAAATTTTAAAATAATTGTAGATTCATATGCAGATGTAAGAAATAACAGAGAGAGATCTTGTGTACTCTTTATCCAGTTTTCTCCTGTGGTAATATCTTGCAAACCTGTAATTCAATATCACAGCCAGGATACTGATATTGACACAGTCAAGAAACAGAACATTTTCATCACCACAATTAGTTCTCATTACGCCATTTTATAGTCACACTACTTTCCTCCTGCCCCTGCTCCACATACTATTTTGTAACAAGTTTTCTTCAATAGTAATATTTAAATGACTGTCTTTCATTTCTTTTTAATTAAACATTGTTTAATCAACCCTAATGAACACCCTTACATGTAAATCTTTTATGAATAATTTTTCTTAGAATAAGCAAATTCTTTTGATACATATTGATAATTTGCCTTCAAGGAAGTTTGACAAATTTACATTAGCACCAACAAACTATTTTTAATGAAATAGAAAAGTAACATAAACTTTTAGTGGTTTATAAGGCCTTCTGAAATCCATCATCTACAAGGGGGCCTAATAAATTCTGCCACATCAATTGAGTAAGTTGTTTTAAAATCAGATCAGTTCAAGTTAATATGTCTATTACTTTTGGTCAAAGATCATTGCAAGGGTATTACAAAAAAAGATAAATTCAATGTTAACTTTAAAAACAACTTAGAAAAACCTGAACAAAGCCAAGTTATATATATTCTGGGGAAAATAGATTACATTTTGGAGTTACTGAAGAGAATCATCAGTCCCATCCATCAAAATGTTGTTTTAAAACTACTATTTTTGGCTGGGTATGATTGCTCATACCTCATACCTATAATGCCAGTACTTTGGGAGGCCAAGGTGGGTGGATCACCTGAGCTCAGAAGTTCAAGACCAGCCTGGGCAACATGGTAAAACTCTTCCAAAAATGCAAAAATTAGCTGGGCATAGTGGCAGGTGTCTGTGATCCCAGCTACTTGAGGGACTGAGGCAGGAGGATTGCTTGAGCCTGGAAGACGGAGATTGCAGTGAGCTGAGATCCTGCCACTGCACTCCAGCCTGGGTGACAGAGCAAAACTCTGTCTCAAACAAAACAAAACAAAAGACTATTATTTTTGGTATAAGCTTGATGTTCATCTTTGGAATCATCCAGCTGAAAAAAAATCATATAATATCTTGTTGGACAGAAATATTTTTACAACTCTTTTAAATTGAATATTACCTCTACTACATAAGACCCTAAAGACCCTCTGGCAAATTTTTTGTTGGTTGGTTTGTTTGTTTTTGCATGCATAGAAAATATTGAAAGAAAATGAAGAGAGTTCTTCATAATCATAGGGATTACAGCATAAGGGCAGTCTGATTGCTTGAGCTCAGGAATTCAAGACCAGTCTGAGCAACACAGCAAAACTCTATCTGTATAAAAACTACAGTTAAAAAAAAAAAAATAGCTGAGCATGGTGGCAATAGCAGTCCCAGCTATTCTGGAGGTTGAGGCGGGAGGATCATCCAAGCCCAGGGATGTCAAGGCTGCAATGATCCATAATTTCACCACTGCACTCCAGCCTAGGCAACAGAGTGACACCCTGCCTCAAAAAAAAAAAAAAAAAGAAAAGAAAAAGAAAAAGAAAGAAAATTGTCAGTCTAATACACTCTGTTGACCACGGCATACAGTAGTTTTGCAACAGATTGCCATAAAAAATTTAACATTCATTTAAAAACAGGAGTTCTACAAGGTAAAATAACTCACTGCTGTGCCATATCCTATGTTGCTCAGTTGAACCAGTGATCCCTTTCAAATCATAATCCCTTAAGATAATAGTCTTTATTTTCCTCATCCCCCTCTCCAGTGGCCTCTTTTAAAAAGTTGTCCTCATCCACAGATGGTCAACATTATGATGGAATTTTGTTTTCCTCTCATGTGAATTTGGAGCTGATAGATGCTTCTCAGCTCCTTGCTGGGACCTCACTGACAAACCCGCTGGCCCCAGAACTATTTGTGACATCAGGATGACGCTTGTGAGGTTCCTGTTGGTATTGTCTGCTGAGCTACAGGGCCCAGTGGACAAACACTGATGAGAACGTGGAGTTCGGAATTCGTCACTGCTCCTCACAAAGCCTATGTGACCGGGAGTAGATGACTAAACCCTTCACCATCTTTTCTCCTATTAGAACATAACGTAGTCTACTTCTAACACAGAGAACAGAAAATGAGTTAGCAATGTCCAAATTCCCTGCAGAAACACTTGGGACGGGACTGCCAAAACGATCTTCTCTGAAAATTCAGGGGTTATACTCAAAACTCTCCAAGGGCACTTAGTGGCTGACATTCTAGTATTCTATGATGAATCAGCCCTGAAATTTGCACCGAGACAGTCATACTAAGGAATATGCAGTGTCTGTGGAGAAATGAGGTATCTGGATGAAAAATGGAGTGTCCCCAGATATTGGGGGAAGGAGATAGGAGCAACCCAGAAACCCTCCATGTCTATCTAATCAAGTGACTCATCTTGTGACAGCAGTCCCCATCCCCCACTCCACCTCACCAAAAAACGATGTTTTGCATTGAAAATCACCCTTCACAAAGGACACAAGTATCTCAGACATGATAGCAGTAGGTCTTTCCCTGAAATGCTCTACCTTTGCTTTTTTATTTTTTTTTTAATTTTTTGAGGTTATTTGATATGTTTACCCATGCTAGAAAAAGAGGAAAAGATGTCTTGGGTTCTTCTATTTATGTAGACATCACGTGCTTTCAGCAGTTCCATCACATTTCTGACAGTTACATATTTTTATTCATGAGCTATTTGATGGATTGGTTCTTTGAGGGTATCAGAAGTTTATACTGGAACACAGTTAAGGGCATGCAGACCTCATACTTTTGACACCAAAGGTCACACTTTGGATTAGGTGCTAGGGGCCAGGCTTCTAGACCACAGGAGCAAACACAACTGCAGTTTTTCAGAAGCCAAGTCAGTGGGAAACAAGGCAAAGAAGATGAAGCTGAGATTTCTGTGGCTGTCTTAAGGACATAAAAAGTCATGGAGCATAGCAAGGCCTCATAGGGATTCCCCCATATTCCCAGCTGCAGAAACATTCTGCCTAGCTTAATTTGGAATCTGAGCCAGAAGACCCTTGGTGAGAGTGCCAATGGCCTGCTCCTGGCCCAGCTACCTGCTCCCCTGTATGCCTTAGAAAACGTGGACAGGCCCCGCTCTTCTGCAGGCTTGGGACAGTTTCTTCCAGCTTCCCAGTGATGTTCTTGGACTACCCCAGCAGCTGCTGGCCCAGAGTAAATCCAAGTACCCTAATGTGCCAACGCAGAGCCAGGGATGCCAGACGTGGCATGGGGGGCCGCCTGCCTGGGGCCATTGGCTTGCCTCAAGAAAATAGAGTTTGGGAGGGCCTGGAGTTTCAGCCCCTAGGTGGGGCTGGGTGCCAATGGTTTTCTGAAATTACACATGGTTCTAAACTGTGTTGCTCTCAAAATTGGAAAACGAATTGCGGACTGGAGTCTCCGCATGCACCCACCATTCTATACTTAATGCTTCATTTGGGAATATCTCAATTCCTTTTCATTTCCTTAAAGCAGTCATTTTTCAAACATTTTTAAAGCAGTAGAATCCACCTTTCCAAGAAACCCTTACACATATATCCCACAGGGAAACTGATGAGATTGGGGCTTATACCCTCTTAGGTAATTTCATTTTATAGCTTGTTATGCCCTGAGGTCTAACCACAGTTTCCTTAAGCTTGCAGAAAAACCTATTTGAAAGCAATAGTTTAAGAAGTTTTATAAACAAATCAAATCTTTTTCAAAATCCAATGTATTAACTACCAATGTTTAGCAGAAAAAAAAATTAAGAAAATTCACATTTTGTCAGTGTCAAAATGCATTTAACAAACATTTTCTGAATATAGGGTACAAGCCAGGCACTGGGCTAGCCGTTGATGAAGAAATGAAACTCAATTCTAGCATCCGAACAGACCTTTGTCGGCCAGTGGCCTTGGGAAAGTCACTTGCACTTCTCTGAGTCCCTGTGAAATTATGAAGGAAAAAAATGCTAACAATGTGAGAACTGATGATTATTGTCATATGGACTCTTCATTTTACACTAAAGGAAGTTGAGATCCAGAGCAGGGTATCAGACTCAAGGCCCAGATCTCATTTCTGGTCTCCTGACCTCCAGGTGAACAGTGTTGCAGCTTCCCTGACTGCAGTTATAGGAGAAGACAGGGAGGAGACAAAGATGACGGTGATTCGGGAAGAGCAAGGATGGTGGAGACAACCTGAGTCTTCTGATCCAAAGGTAAAAACTGAAGATACTGAGTCTTAGATGACAGTGCAAAAGGACTGCAGAAGTTGGATGTTCAGAGCCTCGTAGAAATGACATGAAAATTGAATATACTAGTTTGGTATACAATGAGTTCCCGCTACAGATGACATTCCTTATGGTTTTCACAGCACTTGCACTGCCAGTATCATAGGGTAGAAGGGACATCATCCCCATTTCGGAAATGGAGAAACTGAGTCTCAGAGATGTAAGCTGACTCGCCCAATGTCGAGCAACTAACTGATAAGTAGCAGAGCTTGAACACCTTAGTGAGTCAGGGGTTATGAGTTCTACCATTTCTGTTTCAGTTATGTAATAAATTGAGTTAAGAGATAGGCATGGGTCTGAATTCTGGACTAGGAGTATGAAGATGGAGTGACATTGGAAAAACTGCTGAAGAAAGGGACTTGGCATATATGGAGCATATACCTGTACCATCATATCAAAATGCAACATAGCTACTGCCTCTTGGAACATTATTAGAGAATGGGGAAATCATTTTAAAGTATATAAAGAGGCAAATAGCATCTAGGGTGATGAATCCTATACCAGAGATATGGACAGGAGCTTGTTTAATGGTTATAGCAACCAGGTAATAGACTTTTATTAATTTTCCAACTCTCTGATGAGGAAACAGAGACTGAGAGAGCCAAAGTAACCAGCTCTGAGGTCATGCAACCAATACATTGAGGGAGCAGGCATTGAACTCTTGTCACTGACGCCTCTTTGTACTTTACCTAGCTGCCCTCAGCCTCTGTGAGAGTCTCTGCAGGCATGCTGGCTGAAGGGGGTAGGGATAATATTATTTCATTTATGTTTTATTTATGTGGTGCTGTGATATTTATCTAGCAGCTTTCATCTGGGAGATGTGAAGTGTTTTATAAACAGGTTCTTATTTTTTCTCCCTCCCCTTCCACTCCTCCACCTGAGTCCTTGAGAACCAAAGAGGTTTCCAGGGAAGACCGAGGTCAGAAGGGTGGACAGGTATATATGGGATGGTGGTTCCCCATGTGTGGATACAGCTGTGTTTGGTGATAACAGCAATAATCTCTTATATTTGTATATCCCTCTGTTGTTTACTGACCTGTTTCATGTCCAGCTTCTATTTGATACCCACACAAGTCATGTGAAATCGGCAGAACAAGCATCAATTTACAGAGAAGGAAACTGAGGTCCAGAGAGATCAATTAAACTGTCTAAAGTCACATGGCCTGACATAAAAGGAGTAGAGAGTAAAACCCAGGTCGGCTGATTCATACAAAAACAGTGTTGTGTAGTGGCTAAGAGGCTGAACTTTGGAATCAGGCTGAATTGAGTTTGATTCTGATCTCCTCTGTGCCTTCAGGGCTATGTATGTAGGGTGGTAGACTTCATCTTTCCAATCCTATTTCCTCATCTGTGAAGTGGGCAAACCAATCATTTCTACCCCAGAGAGTTGTGAACAACCCATATCAGTTATATATAAAGTTCAAGAACTTATCACAGTGCCTGGTAGGTAGGGATCTCTCAATAAACAGCAGCTACAACTAAGATCCCAACCAAGGTCTCTTTCCACTATAACCAGTGTCTGAGAGGAAGGCCTGGAGTTCACATATACCTGAGAGGGTCTGTCTGCAGGCAGGTCAAGATCCAGGGTTTACCTGAGCTGTCCCCCAAGCTGAGGTTCTGTATCCCATTCCCTCTCCTCTAGGCATCAGCCTCTGTGTGGGGCGCTTTCTCAGGCAGGCTGTCTGAGGCAGCAGCTGCGGGAGGCATACACTCCCACGACTCACCCCCACACACTCTGCCCACCTGTCTCCACTCCTTGCCTCTGGCAGCCCCACTTTGCCTAGGAGAAGAACAGCAAACTCGCGTCCTCAGGTGCTCTCCTCTTAGCTCCCCCACCCCAGGGTAGAGCCAAAGAAAACCAAAGCACTCTGTTTGTTTTCTAAGCCAGAGCCAGGAGCGATTCCCGTAAGGCACTGCCTAGCTTAATGGGGCTGTGTCTGGGCCTTGCCTCTAAGCCAGGCTCTGGCAGTCAGGAGGCTGCTCTCTTGCCTGGCTCCACCAGAGGCCGTGGCATTTGCTTAAGGTGATTCAAAGTCGAGGCCAAGGGGACAGAGATGGCAGGAGGCTTGGTTCTGGTTCTGTCTGCACTGACTCACAGCGTGACTCTGGACATGACCCTGCCCTGCTCCAGGCCTCGGTGCCTCTGTCTTTTTACCTTTACCAAAGGGCAGCTGCTTCTGCGTCAGTAATTCTTCACGCTGGGTGTGTAGGAGAATGACTTGGGGGAGGTTTTAAAAATGAATGCCTGGGCCCCATCCCCATAAATTACCATTGAATTGGCTTGGTATAGGGGTCTGGGTGGTGGTACTTTTCAGAAGCTGAATAAGTGATTCTTGTAGGCAACCAGGGTCTAGATCCATGACCCTAAAAAAAGGCTGAGATCCCTGTGAGTTCTCACATTAAAGGATTCTATAAAAGAGATAAAGGAATAAGAAGCAGAGACTTCTAAAAGGAGAAAATCTGATGAATCTTTGTCTTTAAAGTGTCATCAAATTAAGCTGTCTCATTGGACAGGTGGAAAAATTGGGGTCACAAATTAAGGGATGAGTTTAAAACCACATAATGAGTTGCTGGTGTCCTGGTCTAGAACCTGGGTCACTTGAATCACATCACAAACTACAAAAATGTCGGTAATAAAAAGATCAGAGGAGGAGGAAGAAGAAGCAGCTGAAAATAAAGAAAGAAGGAAAGGCAGACAAGGGCAAATAAAAAAAGGAAAAAAAACCCCAAAAACCAGAAGGAAGTAAAAGAAAGGAATGGGAGGTCAGGGAAAAGAAAGAGGTAAAATGTAGAGGGAGAAAAAGAAATAAGAGCCACAACTGGGGCACGAGCAACTCAGATAGTACCCTGTGAGTCAGGGCAGCTCTGAGCCACACTTGGCTGTACAGTTCGTATTCGGCAATTGCAACCCAGGCAAGAGCTCTGATCCCAGCTGGGGCCCCAGGCCGGGGCTGGAGCCTGCGTGGGGGCAGTCTGACTCACAGCTGCTACTTCCTCACCCTGTTTCCAGCCTCTTGCTCAATCCAGGCAGCAGGCAGGATAGATGCTCTTTTGCAAGGTGATCTAAGCCCAGAGGGCCCTGCCACCTTCATGAAAGGATTCTGGTTAGGTGTAGGAACAAATGGGGCAGGAGACCCTGTACTCCCGCCATGCTGAATAGCGAGATGACTCCCGAAGCAGCTTGCCCTTTCCTGCCTCCAGACCTTTGTCTGATGCCCACTTCCACTAGGGTGCCCTTCCCCACAGAGACCCTGACTCGCATGGCATCTGAGGCCTTCTAAGTCTGGTTCTGTAATATCTCTCTACTCATGGTTCCCCTCCATGCGTTCTACACTACCTATAAGGCAATTTATTAAAAGTAATGGCAAAAACCGCAATTACTTTTGCACCAACCTTAAGACGTTTCCTTCTCCTCACATTTGCTTATGATGCTCTCACTCTCCTATGCAATGGAACCCACAGGCATCTTTCAAATCCCACAAACTCACAGAAATCCCACAAGAAATGTCCTTGCTTTAATTCCATCCTTCCAAATGTCTTTCTCTGATCACCACAGTCAGAATCATTCTCTTCTATAACTCCACATCAAGTGTTTAGTCTGTCCCCTGTAATACTTAGTACTCTGAGTCTTTTATCTCAGACCACAAAATTGGAAATTCTATGTGACCAGATTTACATCCATATAATGTCTCTGGGTGTAAACTGTGGACTGTGACAATTTGGGCTTCCATCTAGCTTCCACCACCTGCTATCTGTCTGCTTCAAATCACAGTATCTTCATCTGCAATACAAACATGTCCATTTTACCCCTACTGTAGTTGTGAGCCTTAGTAGAAATAATACAGGAGAAGAACCAGGAACATAGTGCCAGCTTTAAAAAACAGTTACTTTGCTGTTGTCATGAGTCATCTATGGGATGGCCTATGGGATCCTGTGCTGGGTCTGGCCTGGAGTGGTCTTTAGAACATGTAGCATACATTACTCAACTGAAGCTTGGTTTCTCTCTGAAAACAGTGTGGGCAAGGAGGAGACTGGGAGAGGAGAAGGGAAAGAAAATAAGAATGCGCCCGACAACGCTGCAATATAAGGATATTGTTCTGCTCTTTGACTGCTGAAAAAAAATGAAGGCTGGCAGATCTATAGCAACTTTAACACTCAAGAACGCATTCCCTCCTCCTAATATCCCTGAGAGATAGGCAGGAATTCCCGTCCCTGACTAATGCAGAAAGATCCAACCTAATGCAGGGTGGTTGGGACAAGGTAAGGTTCGGGCTTAAACTCTCCTGCCCTTTAGAGGCCTTGCTGTAAGGCTCCGCTGCCTGCTAGGAGACGAAGCAGTCTTGGCTCCTGTTATGAATAGATGTCAGCCTTTTGGCACAATGCAACCCAACTGTTGGCCTAAAGGAAGCCGCATGTACTCAGGGAAACCCTGTCTGCTCTGCCTTTCACAGGAAGCCAGGATGTGGAGCCAGGAGAGAAGGGGCATTCAGAGGTCCTGGGAGACCCTTGGTGAAAACAATCAGTTTGTTTCATCATCCCAGGGAGATTCTCAATCAGGGTGAGTCTCAAATATTACTAGACATAAAAATCACCCAGGGAGAGTGTAAAAAATAAACAAAAATCCCCAGAAATTCCAATTCAGTCATTTTGGGGCCAACCTAGTCATTTGCATTAATCAACATGCTCTCCCTGATGATTCTGATATAAATGGATCACACGTTGCAAAACACTTTAGCCTGTTTCCTGGTCTAAATCATATCCCTCTCCTCTCAGCCAGTCTACCCCTCCTTCAGAATTATCTTTCACTGAGAACACTGAGAAAATCAATGTGCATATCCCCTTTCTTTTATTCTGCCATCACCCATAATTTCCTCTTGTCCTGTTTCATCTGGGCCCTAGACTAGGAGAGGGATGTTTGAGAGAGTAACAGCAACCCTCAACCTCTACAGAAACAGCCCCTGCCTGTCCTGACTCCTTGGGACTCGGTTCTACCAGTTACTGTATTTCTTTTCTTCTGGAATTGCTTCTCCTCCAGTCTTTTCACTTGGGGGACTGACCCCAACATTCACAGTCAGCGGTCTTTGTTAAACAATTTGTGCCTGTATCCAATCTGCCCATTGTCTTTTCCTCTAGCACCCTCCATGACACAAACACACATCACCCATGCCCCATGGAACCTACCCCTCAGCACCTTTATCCTCACTGCCATTATTCTAATTTAGTCCTTATTTATCCCAAGAACATTATAGTTCAATGAGGCTAGAAAAGACAGCATGAGAGGAAAACAAATCAAGCTGGAGAGTGCGGGAGCAGGACCTTCTAGTCTCAGATTCTCAAGAAATAGGAAGAGCTGTGAAGAATTGTGGGGGAGGTAGAGAAAAGGAAGATGCTATCTAGACAAGTTTGTAGCTCTATCCATAATGATATGGCCAACAGATTTTGAAGTAGCTTGCCACATATACATATACATATACATATATATATGCATATACGTACACTTGATTGCAATAATTTTCAGAGAAACCAAAGGCATCCATGAAGACTTTGCTTCCTTCTTCCAGTAGTTCACAGAGACCAAAGTTGGCACACTGTACCCTCCTAACACCAAAGACTCTACAATTTCTTCTACTTGGGATGTGTGAAAGCACAGAAGGGTAAAGTGTTTTCTTAGTTAACTTCCCTCCCATGCCTCAGATCTGTTACATAGAATGGGCATATCATTGGAAAAATAATGTGTTTTGCTCATTTTATTTATTTTCTTTGGGAAAATTGGTGTCAGGGTTAAGGGGGATAAGTGTTTTTCACACTCTTTTCTTTAAACATAGAACTATTTATTTCTAATAAAATTTCATGAGAAAATTCAACAGGTAGGTAAGGCATTCTGCTAGTAACAAGAACTTAGTAGGCTCAAGCTCCCATCCACTAAAATTTGCTTCTTTTAGTGATTCCTGGGGTGCCTCAAAGTATGCCTACAGTCCAATAACATCATTTTGAAACTGCTGATCTAGTCCAATCTCATTATTTTGAAAGAAGAGAAGGGGAGACTTATCAGAGCTCATGTATCAAGTCACAGTGGAACTGGGATTTGAACCCTTAATCCCAACTCTCATGCCAGTACTCCACCAGCTAGATGACTCTGTTATGTGTTCTGGAGTGACAAGCCCAACTCAGGAGTCAAAGGAAAAATAAAGATCCCAAGGCCTGGTGCCCTGAAACTTGGCATCACTAGGGATGAGGTTTGGGACCAGACACCCTGATCCAAGCTGCATGGACACAGTCAGTGAACGCGCACAACCTCTGCAGGGCAGTCAAGGGCTTTTCTTGGGATTTTATGGCTTACAGTGGAAATTCATGAAATTATTATTGTCATAAGGAGAATGAGAAAGGTTGCAGTGAGGTTGGCTAGCAGGACTGAAGGTGAAAAGACTCACTACAGAGAAGGTTCAGGCAGCATCAGAGGATGGGGCCAGGTAAGACAGAGAGTTGAAGGCTTCCCCTGGCTGGGTATCTTAAAAGATATCTGAGTCAGACTCAGGTAAAACCTCCTCCTAAAGAGCAAATTCCCCCTTCCTCCTCTTTCTTCTTCTTTTTTTAATGGTTTGCTGGTTTGAGGAAGATTCTGTCAATCTGCAGACACGTCAAGGAAGAAGCCAGAAAGTCTACCTTTGACTCTAAAACAAGAACGGTCGATAATCACTCTGACCTCATTTCATTTTAGTTTCCAAATTAAAAATAAATAAAAGGTGCAACTTTAGATGTTAATAGCATTCACCTCTAAAAAGCCCTAGGGGAGGGAGGGAAGTCCAGAGAGCACTGGCCCAGTGGTCAGTGCTTGTTTTCCTTCACTTTTCTCTTCTGAACTTCAACTTTCCTTCCTCTGCTGTGTCACTGTTATCCTCCACAGATATTTTCTGCACAGAAACGATTTGACCAGGACAGTGTTTGGCTTTGCAATGGAACAGAAAACAAATGTGAGAAAAATGTTCCAGTCTCAAAATGTTTATAAGCATGCAGCTCTGAGATGCAGCAGAAAGTGCACTGGCTTAGGGATCAGGAAGACTTGAGCCCAAGTCGAACTTTTACCTTCCTAGGCTGGCGTGACGGACAAATCACTTCAGCTGGTCCTCCACTTCTCCACGCATGAGGTAGGGATCATCACACCTACCTAGCACACCTAGCCACATTGCCAGTACTCAACAAAGGTTACCGCTCTTAGAAAATCTGGGAAAGTCAATTTTGGGGTGAACCTGTCTTTTGGCTTTCTACCTTTAGGCAAAAGTTGAAGTTTTAGAAAATTGCTATGGAAAAACAAGGTATCAGCCTCCAAAGGGTCTTCTATTGCTATGGGTAGATGTATCTAAAGGTGTAAGTTGCTTAATGAGTACTGAATGAATGAATGAATGAATGAATGAAAAAATGAATGAACAAGCTGCCCATAGTCAAAGTTCAACATGCCTGTGACTCATTTACTTTTTAGTTTTTATAATTTAGCATGGATTACCTAATCGATTTATCACTATAACAGTTATTTTAGTTCACTTAACTTTCATGTCCTTCTTATGTGTGATGGAAACATATGCAGTGGTAGGTAGAATGCTAAAAATGTATTATCTCTCTTAATGATACCACAGAGGCAGAGAATTGCTATGAAAAAATATGTATAATATTTTTCTCAACAAAATCCTTACCTAGGAGACCCCATACATGGAAAGTGAATTGTTTCCTTCAAAGAGGCAACTTGGTATGTGTTAAGAAAGCAGGGAGGACCCACTTTTGGGTCTGGTGTCAAGTGTCTAGCTCCATCATTGTCATAGGTTTGCTGCGATCAGAAGCCGGTCCCTTCCATGGTAAAAATCATTCTATTGTGTTACACGATATTTACCAAAGTGTGGGACACCTAAGAATAAAATCATCTAATGTAAAGGAAACCTCCCACGCTTTCTAATTTTCTTATAGTACTTCAAATTAAGTCATGAAGGATGGCTTGGTTGAGTGCTAATATGCCCTGGACACCTCTGTAACATTCGCCAGCTTAAAAGAGAGAGAACAGGGCTCTGGCTCAGAACATTCCAGAGGCAAAAGTATCATCTAGAATTTTATACAATTCTTTTGTTTTCATTGTATTGATTTTTAGAGTTATCTTCTATTTATGGCATGTAATCCTGGTTTTCCATTTACGGGTAGTGATATAAATTTCCATTTTGAAATAATTGATTTTAACCAAAAATAAAAAAAAGAAAGAAGAAATAAATGAGCCAGTTTCAAGAAAAACACATTAAGTTAATAATATCCCAGGTATGGCAAAATTGTGAAGATGATGCTCAGATAGATGCAGGAAACATTGTGCTTGTTGATTTTCCAGGGTACTTCGAGGAGGAAAACTGTGAGATTATCTGTGCTCTCCAAACCCTGAAACTGCTGGCCAGAACATTCTAATGGGGATCAAATGAACTTCAGTTTTCAGGATAGTTTCTGGGAAAACAAATTTGTATAAAGTGATACCCAGATATTCATGAGCAACAATTATCTTTAATTGGTGCTAGTAAGAGAGAAAAACAGGTCCATAGAGGCTCTGAAAAGGCTACAGTGTCCTTTAACTTTAGACGTCACAGAAAACAGCCCACACTGCCCAGAGGCCACCCCAGCAAGAGGCTGAAGCCCCATGTGTTCTTCGAGCTCCCCCAGTCTGTGCCTCTCTGCTCCCTGGCCAAGAAGAGAGGCAAGGCCAGCTGCACAGGCCGGCCCACTTTCGTGCTGCTGAGATCTCTGAGCCAAAGTGAGCTAGAGGCCCGGATGCAGGCCCTTGCTTCTGCTCTGTCCCCACCCCCCGTTAGAAATTTAGCAGAGCAGGAGGGTGAAACCAGGACAACCGCAAACTACAGAGAATAGGTTTAAGTGGGTTGGGAATGGGCTTTCCTCTCCCCACTCAGTGAAGTCTACCTCCCCACCCTGTCCCCACACCAAGCCATCAGAGCTTCAGCTCTGGCTGAAGCTGACCTCTGGGAAAGCTATTGGATAGTGCTCTGAAGTCACTGACATAAAGGAGAATATCCCAGTTCTGGAGGAGAAAGAAAAGGAAGATGGATTTTTCCATGGATTTAACATTTACTGAACAATAAATGGGGTCAGCTGAATTAAAACACACACACAGCGCACACACACACACACACACACACACACACACCTGCATCTGACAGCTGAGTGACAAGAGCTGCTGGCTGTGGACTGAGGAGAAGCCTCGGGGTGCAGAGGTACAGAGAGGGAGAGATAATTATTCACGATAATTAGCATCTTGGGTCTAGGGGCTGCTAGTTCGGGGATGCACGTGTGAATGAGTATACTGACCCATCATTTGGATGCATCATCAACCCACAGCATGGTAGCTCCAGACTGGGCCAAAATAATCCACATTCATTCACCCAATCCTCTATCCAACAGCACTGCATTTAATACTTATCATGTGCATGGTTCTGTGCAATGTACTGAGGATACAGTGGAGAACACCTCAGACACTGTCACTGCCCTCCAAGTACTTCATCTTCCAGCAGGAAAGATAAAAATATGAATAAATAATTGGAGTAAAGCATGAGGAGAGCTCTGAGTTGAGTGCTCAAGTCTTACCTCACCCTTGGTAAAAAGTTTCTGGGAGACTGGGAAAATTTTCTTTGCACTTCTCTGTCTTGAACTTCCTCACTTGCGACAAAACTTAGGGTGGAGGAGAGGTCCCACATCCATGGTTTTTAAGCCCTAGGGCTCTTTAAAAGTGCACAGAGGGCTGAACATTGTAGCTCATCCCTGTAATCCCAGCACTTTGGGAGGCTGAGGTGGGAGGATTCTTGAGACCAGCCTGGATCAGCAATCAGAGATCAGACTCCACTTTATTTTTCATAAATAATTAAATAAAATAAAAGTCCCCAAAGGCTGCTGCAAAGGAAGCGTCAACCAGATCTCTAAGCCATCTGTTTTTATTTTGTTTCATACATTGGGCTTTTCTAAAATTGTGTTTGAACAAATGGTTCTGTTAAAATAAAAGAGAGAGAGAGAAGGGGAAAGGAGGTTGACAATGACTCAATTCTATAATGACCAATATTCCTTGTAGCTCTAGCTTTCTAGAGCTGTGGGGACCCTAATGTCCCTAAGTTTAACCCTATCACTCCAGATCATAAGAAAATATAAATATATGACCAGACCCACATATTCAAGTAATTTTCTACCCACTTTACCCATTTGTTTTTCTGTAAACACCTAGAAAGCTGAAGTCATTAGTATACATGTGCATACACATACATATGCATACATTATATTATTCATACATTTATACATAGATACAGAAAAATGTAGACAGAGAGATATGTTAATATGTCTACTACTGGGTTTAACTAAGTACTGTTAAATTCAGTGATATGGTGGTTAAAAGTACAGAATTTTGAGAGTAAATCACTACAACCTCCTAGATATATGATTTGGGAGAACTTATTTAATTTTTCTATAGCTCAGTCTCTTTTTGTAAAACGGGGAGAGAAATGCCTAACTTCTCAGTATTCTTGAATTAAATGAAAGTGTCTAATTTTTGCAGTATTCTTGGATTAAATGAAAGTATTTATAGCACACAGCATGATATGTAGCAGGTAATAGAAGCCTATAAATAATATTTCCCTTCCCTTTTATGACCCTTCCTAAATGCCTAGAGATGGATGGCCACAATTTTCTTTATGTGTCCTTCTTGCTCTCAATTTAGATGGAGACGTGGCTACTTGGAAACGGTCCTTAAAGGAACCACAGGTTGGTACAGAAGTGAAAGTACCATAATTTGGAGGATCTTCAAAATAACTCTTCTGACATTATGGCATGTATTTTCCATGCCTTTTTCCTAAGTGTCTATGAAGAATGTAATATCTTTTGTCTTTGAGCAATTATAAACCCTCAGAATGAAAGCAGCACAGTGATAGTACAAACAAATACAAGTTCATAGCAGACAAGCAAACACACATCTCTCATGTAGCTCTTTGGTTTTTCAACAGTTCTGAGCTTGCATTTGCTTCAAGCACTGCCCATGTTCTAAGAGTCTGTGATTGAATATACATTCTTGGATTTTTGTTTTTTGCACTAGTCCCATTACAGAGCTATAAGCACAGAAATAGAATTACCATACCCACCCTGTTGATCAGTCTTTTCTTCCAGCAAATGAGTACTATGATCCCACTATGGACCATGTCCTTTATCATGGGGACTGCGATGAAGGGTAGAGTCCCTGTCCCCACAGGACTCTCAGACTAATGTCAGCACATAGCCCCCACCCCATCTTGAGTCCTAAAATTCAGCTGTGATGCTGCAGACCAGCTGGAGACCTTCAGATAAGGTAACAATACAAATAGCAGCAGTAGTAGCAGCTTGCACTTAGGAGGGCTTACTAATATGACAGAAACTATTCTAGACCCTTTATATTTTCTGTCTCTGATTCTCTCTATACCTCTGCAAGACAAATATGGTCACTACTTCTTTTTTTTAACTGCAGTGAAGAGGAAAAGAAAAAAAGTGACTTGCTTAAGATAGTGCAGTCAGTGAGTAATTGAGCCAGAATTACATAACAGGGTTCCCTTTTCTTCTGTGGACCAGGATCGCTTATGGAAGGAGATGAGCCACTTCTCAGCAGGATGACACTATACAGTCACAGGCCAATGACTTGGTATTGGTTTGGCCCAGGAAGTTCAACTCAGAGAAGTGGACCCAAGCAGCCCAGGAATTTTAGGTCTAGAAAAGTCATGTTTCCTCAGAGATGCTTGCCTTGGTCAAGTCAAGGGTTCTGACAGGGCTGTACTCTCAGACCATTCAGCTCAGCCTCAGTCTTTGGTTATCAGACCCAAGGTTCACCTGTCTTGATACAGTGAGACACAGAAGAAAGAGCCAGGGCTTGAGTTTGTCTGAGCCTCGGTTTCCTCAGACGTAAAAAGGATATGAGAGTCCGGGCACAGTGGCTCATGCCTGTAATCCCAGCACCTGGGGAGGCCAAGGTGCGGGGGATCACCTGAGGCTGGGAGTTCGAGACCAGCCTGACCAACATGGAGAAACCCCATCTCGACTAAAAAATACAAAATTAGTCGGGTGTGGTGGCGCATGCCTATAGTCCCAGCTACTTGGGAGGCTGAGGCAGGAGAATCGCTTGCACCTGGGAGGCAGAGGTTGCAGTGAGCAGAGATCACCCATTGCACTCTAGCCTGGGCAACAAGAGCAAAACTCCAACTCAAAGTTAAACAAACAAATAAAAAATATATGAGAATTTAACCTACATAAGACTGATGTGATAAACAAAGAAATTATCTAAATGGCCTGGCACATGGTAGATATTTTAAAAATGCTCATTCTCATTCATGTAATATTTATTGAGTGTCTACTATGAGCCAGTCACTCTTGTTGGTGCTTAGAACATACCAGTCAACAAAACACGTAATAGATTGCTGCCTTTGTGCAGGTTACATTCAAGGGTAGGGAAGCAGTTCTTCACCAACTCTTAAATGCTTCCTTGCCAGGCAATGACAAAGGAGCTTGCCTCCTGGTGAGGCCCACGCCCTGTGGGGCTGGAAGAGATCTCCCCACCTCTTCCCTATGTGTTAAATGCTACAGTCAGAAAGACCCTTGGATACTCCACTCTAGGTATTTGTTATGCTGTAAATCCCTTGCCCTAACCTTATTCTGTCCCACAAACCAATTCAGAGAGCTGAGACCTTGGAAATCTCATCAGACCAGATGGATTAGAAAATCATCTAGGGAGAGGAAGTTCAACAAACATATGCTGAATACATCTCTATGCAGAGCCCTATGCTTCTGGTGCTGAGAAACAGGCTGGAGCACATATACAGTTTCTTTCACAACTTATTTGGAAGATGATTCTTCTCTGAATTAAATTATGATCTATAGTACTTTTTCTTTAATCTCACTTAGTGTGTTTGTGTAAGTACATATCTAGCTGCAGAAGTAGGAAGTATGATGATGAGGATGTGTCTGCAAATCCAATGAGAATGTTACAAAATATATGATATATGCACTGCAGGGCCTTTCTAAAAATCCAAAAAGAAATTCTGAATCCTGAACACATTTAATACCAAGGACTTTGGATAAGGTACTGTGGACTTGTAGTACTAATTTCCCTACTTTGCATGAGAAAGCTGAGCTTCAAGGAACCTAAGGAACTTGTCCAAAGTTACACAGCTAATAAGTAACAGAATCAGAACTTGAACCTGGGAAGTTTGACTTAAGAACCCGTATTTGTGGCCTTTATATTATTCTGCCGCCTTCTTATTCCTTGAACTATTCATTTTCTTCTTCTTTTCTTCCTCTTTCTTCTTAGTTTACTCTTCACAACACTCTAAAAGGTACTTACTATTATTGTCTCTATTTTATTGATAAAGAAAAAATTGTATAAAGCAATGTTTTTAAGGTCTTGCTGCTTAATAAGTAGCAGAACTGGGATTTGGACCAAGGCTAGTCTGGCTCTAATTCTCTTATTTGTAACTATTGTACTATACTACCACAGCCAGTGAGGTCCCAAATGGGCGGCCATTAACATGTGACTTACACATTTCTTTGGCTTATATACACCGCCTCTCTTGCCTCCTTGCAATTCATTCTCCACATAACAGCCCAGTGATATTTGTAAAGTGAAATCTCATCACATCACTAATTCACTAGCTCCTTCACTCGTTCCATAAACCTTCACTAATTCCATAAACTTTTCTGGTAAATAAGAAGGCAGTGATCAATAAAATAGTCTTACCCTTTATGGAGCATCAAGCCAGCCAGTCCCCAGATTTCCATTACATTTAGAATAAATCCAAAAATCTTAACATCAGACCCAGTGGATCTGGACTTCCCTATCCTTTCTCCCCCTCTCTTCTTGTTCTTCCTCACCCTCCCTTCATAGTAACCTTCAACAAGTTTGTCTATAGGTCCATCATTCCAGCTTCCTTCTAGCCTCAAGTCTTTAGCACAAGTGAGCTCTTGCTTCTGGATGGTTCTCCCTTATACATTCATTAGTTTAATAATTCAACTGATGTGTTTGTCTCCTACTAGACCACAAGTGCCATGTGGTCAGAGCTATGCCTTATCTTCTTGACATATGTGCCCTTATCCTCTAGCAAAATGTCTCTGAGACCTGGGAGGCATTCAATAGGTATTTTTTGAATAGTTGAAAGCATGAACATTATGTTAGGTGCACAGAATTTAAGTATTAATATTTGGGTCTGGAAGGGAGGCAGAGAGGGAAGGTGGTCAGAAAGGTTTTCAGAAAAAGTGAAAGTTATTTAAACTACACATCAAAACTGGTATTTGGCAAAGCAGCCAGGAAAGGTTCCACAAGAACAAAGAAAAATGTGCACACGTTGTTATGCTAGGATGGAGTAGACATAGAGATACCTAGATGAACTTTGGGTAGCTTGTAAAAATGAAGCTGAGAGAGAGTCTAGGGAAAACAAGGCTGGACGACTAACATGCTGAGAACCAATGCTTTAAGAGAGAGAGTGTCCCTGCTTCAGACGTATCCCATGAGCACAAATCGTCCGAACACTCGCACATAGGTTCCCTCCTGCCTAATATCCTCTAATCTAGTATGCATCATGATGCATTTGGTCATCTTCTTATGTCTGTCTCCCCTGCTATGCCACAAAGTTCTTGTGAACAATGGCTATAACCTAATCATCTTAGCTTTCTCAAAGCCTTGACTGAAAAGGGCCCTTGGTAGAAGTTCAAGAAATGTTTATTAATTTAAATGAAATTGAAATAAAATAAAATGTATTGAGGTAAAATCAGCTGTATTTTTCTCATCTCTCTACTACACCAGTTATCATCTTCCACTTCCTAAGATTTAGCTGGATCATCAGGTTCCAGGTTGAGAAAAGTTATTCCAAATTAACACAAAGGAATTACACAAATTTACACAAAGAAGACAAAGTAGACCACCAAAGAGAAAAAACAAAAACAGAGAATTACTTTGACAAAGACACAAATAAAATGAGATGGGGAAAACAAGAGTCTCCTTGTCAAAATCTGAAGGGGCCTGTTGGCATCTACCACAGCCCCAGGGAGCAAAGATAAAGATCCCATCCTTATGGGTATCAAGCTGCATCCATTACATACCACAACTAATTTAATTGTTATGGCATGCACTGACCTGCCAAACTTTTATTGTTAAGACTACTCGAGAAGGTAGCTATGGAGGGTAAGAAGGAAAAAGCCATGCCGTCGTCCTCCATTGACCTGGGACATAGGTTTCCCCTTTTCATTGCCTTGACTTCCTCCAAATTCTCACAATTGTGATTCTTCATATTCCCTTAGGAGTTCCCTACTGGCCAGAAACATTTTAAAGTGTGAGGTAATTTATTCTTCCTGAGCAGCCC
Organism: Cacajao melanocephalus; assembly: GCA_963573385.1. Classification (NCBI taxonomy): domain Eukaryota; kingdom Metazoa; phylum Chordata; class Mammalia; order Primates; family Pitheciidae; genus Cacajao; species Cacajao melanocephalus. The sequence goes on from CAUYLG010070662.1 coordinate 43,687, forward strand.
TTTTCTCAACAGGCAAGCAGGAGGTAGAAATCAAAACCAGGGTGGCTGCCTTGGGCCATGAAGCTAGAGTGACAGAGGTTGGCTGAGGATAAACCAAAAAACAGTCCAGAAGATGGGAAAATCCCAACAAATTTTCAGTCAGTATTTCCCAAAGTGGGTTCCTAAAAATTGTTCTTTTAGAAAAAGTATCATAGTCAAGCACATTTAGGAAACTTTCCTTAACAATCCCCTCTCTTTGAAATTCACAAGCCCTATGACATACTAAAGTTTCTGAAAAGTCATTGAATAAAGAAACCTGTTTACATTTGACTAACCAACATTTTTTCAAAGTAACAGTTCCCGGAACTGTTTTTATATTCTATGGTCCACATATGAGCATTCCACTGGACTAATGTTCTCCTGTGTGAACTTTGGAGATCAGGTTAAGGAGAGATGAGCATAACGTTGACAAGTTAAAGCATGCTTCTTGGGCTAAGCACAGTGGCTCATGTCTGAAATCTCAGAACTTTGGGAGGCCTAGGTGGGTGGATTAACTGAGGTCAAGAGTTTGAGACCAGTCTGGCCAACACGGCGAAACTCCATCTCTACTAAGAAGAAAAATATAAAAATTAGTGCGGTGCCTGTAATACCAGTTACTCAGGAGGCTGAGGCAGAAAAATTGCTTGAACCTGGGAGATGGAGGTTTCAATGAGCCGAGATCATGCCATTGCATGTCAGCCTGGGCGACAGAGTGAGACTCTGCCTCAAAAAAAAAAAAAGAATGCTTCTTGCATGACTTTGAAAATTCAGGGATGAAGAGGCACTGATCAAGCAGAAGACAGAGGGAAGGTTCAGAAAGCTCATGTGTTCATTTAATACTGCATTTAATAAATAGTTATTCAGTGCCCACTCTGAGCCAGAAAGTATGCTTGGTCTTAAAGATACAGAGATGATGAAGAAGGGCCTAAGCCTTGCCCTCATGGAACTTGCATTCTGCAGAACAGATGTAAGCAGACAATCACAGAGTAATTTTTCCATCCAGTATGACAAAAGAGAAGGAACTGGGGTCTGAAGGTTAGTTAAGAATTCTCCCAACAGAATAGCAAGGAAAGATTTTGCAATAGAGAGAACTACATGAACAATGGTCTCCTTGCTATCCTCAAACCCATCAGGCACGATCCCATCTCAAGGTCTTTGCACTTCCTCTTCCCTCTGCCTGAGACACTCTTCATTTAGGTCTCTTGTCTCCTTCTGATCTTTGCTCCAACACTGTCCTTTTCCGACTTCCTTATTTAAAACTAGACTAGACCCTCGCCTAGCATAGTTGTCTTATTTTTTTTCTGCTTTTCTTTTTTTTTGTATCAATTATCAACATCTGATCAAATGTTTATTTTGCATTTTTTTTCCTTTTCCTGTCTCCCTTTCCTTCTAGAATCATCTTTTAGAGCTAAGTGAATGGGGCCCCTGGATTGCACCTGCAACCTCATGTTCTAGAATGTTGGTTCCATGAAGGCATGGAGTTTTGTCTCTTTGGTTCACTACTGATACCAGTGCCTGGTACATAGTAAGAAGTCAATAGATATTTGTTGAATAAGTGAATTTAGTAGATAAAAAGCATGGGAGATTTCAAGGACAAAGAAGAGAGGTAGAGGACGAGCATTTATACACCATAAACTCTTTGCAAAGCCCACAGATTATAGAACCAGTTTAAGATTGATATTATGTCTATTTTATAGTTGAGTAAGTGGAAGATCAGAAAGGTAAAGTGACTAACCCAGTGCCACACAACAAATAAGTAGAGAAGTCTAGAGTCAAACCTAAACTGATTCAAATAGTTAAAATGACATAGGCCTGATTAACTTTTAGTGATCGCAGGTGGCTCTTTGGGTCTTGCTCTTCCATGTTAATGCTTTCTTCCCTGAACTAAACATGTAGCTTTCTGAGGTGGCCCAAAGTGCATGGAACTGATTGCCTCCTGGTCATGGGATTGATAAATAATGGCATGGTAGCCCTTGGGGCTGGGGATGACTCAGCAGACCAGAGCTGGAAAAAAAGCCCATCTCTCCCCACCCTGAACACATCATTCATTCTCTAATGCCAAGCGCCTTGCTACCCCCATGCTGGGACAGTTAATAGCTTACCCAATAAACGGGTGTGTAACAAAGTCTACTGCAAGGCCATCATTACATGCAGATCAAGTAATGATACTTGCATCAAGTTTGACTGATCTCTGTGTTGGCCACATGATTAATTCCAACCAGTTTTTGTCCCTAGTCCAGTGTCATTCAGAAATCCTTCACTTCTTGACTGGTAGTCTACAGATTCCCAGTGCTTGTAAAATGATTCGAGAGTTTTCTTCCTCTCTCCCATTCTTCTTTCCTTCCTTTGTTACTTCATTTATTTATTTTTTCATATAGTCATATATAGATCTATTCATTCATTCATGGATTCATTTATTCATTAATTAATTTACTCAAATATTTCCATGATGTTAATTTATAATCTGTATTCATTCATAAATGCATACACAGATTCAGTTTCTTAATCAAATCAGGTATTGGAAGGGATATTATGAGAGCTACCTGATCTTGGAGAAATCAACCTCCCCAAGCATCATTGTCCCATTGAAGGAGGTAGACCTGGAGCACAAACCTAAGCCAGCTAGAACCAAAGCCTTACTCCAACTTTATAATTCCCTGAGTTGAAGAAGTGTAAAACACAACACTGTCCTACAAGATTTTAGTCTATACTTTTTTGACTGTGATTCATATATTTTCCATCCCAACCTAGTACATACATGTAAGTATATATGACTGAAATTCAAACTTTATGAAAAAATCCTTACCCTTGCTATATATATATATATCTGTGTGTGTGTATATACATACACACACACACACACACACACACACACATACACACACACACATATATATATATTTTTTTTTTGAGACAGAGTCTCCCTTCATCACAGTGCAGTGGCATGATACCAGCTCACTGCAACCTCCAGTCACACCCTTCCCTCCACCTGCCCACTCATTCCCACCCCGCAACACAGGCTCAAGTGATCTTCCCACCTCAGCCTCAGCCTCCTAAGTAACTAGGACCATGGGCACACACCACCACGCCCAGCTTTTTTTTTTTTTTTTGTATTTTTAGCAGAGACAGGGTCTTGCCATGTTGTCCAGGCTGGTTTTGAACTCCTAGAGTCAAGCAATCTGCCTGCCTCAGCCTTCCAAAGGGCTGGGATTATAGGCATGAGCCACCATACCCAGCCTACATCCTATTTTCTTTTTTTTAATGTTGGCTCCAATCCAGTAAGTTGACTTCACAACCTACTAATGGGTTATGACCTGAATTTAGAAAACTATGGTATAAAAGATCTAGAGAGAGACCTTCGGTTACAAGTACATATAACACAAGCTGGATACTTGGATACTGTTTTAGACTCCTCACTCATCATCTTCCACATCCAGCAGCCTTCTGTGTATGTAGCTCTGTCTCTTACATGCCTCTTCATTGACTTTCCTTCTCTGCATGTACTGTCTCTGCCTCCTCCCTGCCACATGGACCAAGCTGCCTGACCTGGTTTCCTGCCTGCTGCCTAGTCCTCTAGTCCCTCCTACAAACTGCAGCCAGTGATCACTCTAAAATATGCATTTGATGGAAAGTCTGTAACAGTCTTCACTTGTCTACATTCTAATATATATATATATGTATATATATATATGTGTGTGTGTGTATATATATATATATATATAATTACTGACAGCCTCCCTAGCCATCACTCCCCTACTTTTCACATTATCCTGAATGTATCTGTTTACTCGTTAATCTCCCCTGTATGGGGTCCATAAGGTCCAGAACAGTATTACTGAAAACTTCTCCATCCCCAGAACAGTGTTTGGCATAGGTTAGGTGCTTAGAAAATATTTCTAAAGGTGTATGTGGTGATCTGGATCAACAGGTCCTGCAGATTTGATCTGCAGCAGCCACAGTGATTCACCATGAAGAAATCCAATGACAGGGAGCTTAATTAATCAAGAGCCCTAGTCTGAGTACTCTGAATTTTAACCCTGCATTTGCACTGAGGCCACACTTCCTACAGGCTGCTCCTAGCCAACAACTGGCATGGTAGGGGTACAGAGACAAGCCTATTCTAGGAGATACAGGAATCCTCCTCAGATGGTAGACTGTCTTGAGGACTCCCTAAGACTGTGCAGCAGCCTGGGATGCTTCTGCACAGATTTCCTTCCTACTTGCCTTCACTCAGCATCAGACCCACCCCAACCTGATGGCTACCACCCAGCCTTCACAGCAAACTTCCATCTTCTCTCACATAGGCCTTTCCCCTAATACAATCCTTTGACATTTTATGCCATCTTAGCATCTGCTTCTCAGAGGATCCAAGCCAACACACTATCCTCAATGTATATATGAAAGAACCAAGGCTCAGAGAGGTCATGTGACTTGTGACCAATTGATATGACTGAGGTTCAGTTGAGTGCTGGTAAATGCTTAACAACTTGGCTTTCTGTGGGAAGATGGGAAAAGTGCTGATTTGTAGCACTGGCTGATTTCCAACGTATAAATACTTCCACGCTGGCCAATTTCACACTACCACTGTGACTTCACTGAAAGTGGACTTGGGAAGATATGTGTGCAGTTGTCGTCAGGAGCCAGAAAGTTGGCTGTAGTATATCTCTGTAAGGCTGCAAGCCTGGGCTTCTGTCTCTCTGGGTGGCACCCTTGACAGCCCTCCCCAGTTCTTCCTCACTGAGTGCTCTTCTCAGCTGGCGGGGAGGGGTGCTGACAGCCTATACTGGGAAGTCTCTGTCCAATCACTGGGCTGGAAACCTTGTGGACATGTGGCTTCTCCCTGCTTCCAGGGGATGGATAGCGGCTCTCATGTCCCTAAAAAGGTAGGCTCTGCCAGATGGGGAACAATCACAGGAGGCTTGTGACATCAAAATGGCATTAGAGGGCCCTTCTGGCTGTAGCATGGAAGATGGATTGAAGGAGTGAAAGCAGAAGACAGCAACACCAGTAAGAGGTGGTTTAAATAAGAGACATAAATTCTCAATGCAAAGTGGTATGGGAACTATTTGACAAAGAAGATGAAGGAAGGAGGGTTGGCAGGCAGAAGGCAGGACATATCATACTACTAGTTATCGAATAACTGCTAGTTATTGAAACTGTACTGCCTGCCAGGCTCTGTGCTAGGTACTTTCTCATTTTACACCCCTCTCCCAAATGTCATGGTAAGAATTATGATCCCCGCATCCCAGATATGAAAACCAAGCCTCAGAGAGACTGTGCCTTTAATAATAATCATATTGAAACAGGTGGCAAAAATAGTAACTAACATTCACTGAGCCTCTACTGTATACATGAATATTATCATCACCTCACTGTGAAGATGTGGTTAAACAGCTAACAAATGGTGGAGCTGAAACTATGACTCAGATACTTGGTCTCTCAGCAAAGGCCTAAGCATTCCGTTCTAGATGTCATTAATAATTCAGATGAAGCCCCCAAATGTGGGATACACTCTTTCATTTCTCCTTCTCACCAGGATAGAGATTAGGAAATGTATAATGTAAAACAAAAAAAATTAAGAAATGATTCTGAGATCCATTTAGCAGATAGAAGACCTAAGGTGACCTCCCTATTGGGACAAGGATGCTTGGCATTTCAGTTCAATACTGTACTAGTAGACTAGCCTACAGTGAGCTCATCACATGCAAAGCATTTTGGATATTAAAAAATGTTTTTAATTTTAATTTTTATATTTTTTAGGAGATGTTAAGTAGATGAAAGACCAAGAAAAGTGAGGGAGAAAATTCAGTATATTTGAGAACAAAGGCAGCCATGAACCTTTCCATCTTGAGAACCTGAATATGTAGCCAAATCTCAGCAGACAGAGCTGCATAATGCCAGATAAATCTTGCTGAATGAGAGACCCATCCTACCGGTATAAACAACATTTGAACACTATAGCCCTCACCTTTATCAGCCAGACCTCCATTTTCTATACATAGAGTCTCTGTTGGGACACTCCAAGCCAGTTATTTCACCAACCTAGGTCTGGTCCGTCTCGGAGGCCCAGGGACAAATATTCAGTTCAGGATTGAATTGAGGAAAGATAATACTACCTTGATGGAACAGAACCACAGGACCAAACCGAACCTGTCAAGACTTAAGGGGCCAAGGGATAGAGGGTCCCCCTCCCAAAGAAGCCAACTGGAAGGCAACAATCGGGCGACCTGTTAAAGAAGAAAGAAGCTCAGGACAGGGGGAGTGCCACTTTCTAGTATTACAAAAATATCCTTTAGGCAAGGTGAGGCCTTTTTTGACTCTGATGCTATTTTTTTTAAAACCAACCCTGAAAGAAAGATGATAGTTGAAGGAAGGTTAGTTGAGGGAAGAGCAGGTAGGGAATGATATGAGACATTCAGACATCCGCAACATGAGCAAGATACTCTTCTTCTCTGCACCTGAGTAATCTTCTTTCTACATCAGGACTAATGTCCCTTCCCATGTTTCCTGAGTAGTCAAGGAAGCAACAAACCCAAGTGGTTAGGAGTGAGAACTAAGAATCAGAGGGGCCTGGTTTGCATTCCGTTGTTGTTACTGGCTAGCTGTGCAACCCATGGCAAGCCACTGCAAGTCTCAGAGCTTTGGTTTGCTTGTGTGTGAAAATGACAAATATAGGGCCGGTCTAACACAAGCATGGTGAACATCTGATGATGCAATATGTGTAAAGTGCTTAATGTAGTTCCTGCTACGATATTAAGTACTTCATAAATGTCTGCTGTTACGATTATCAATCAAAACACAGCAGTAACAAATTAAGGCATGTTACTGGAGCTTAGCTTTACTACCAACAAAGAACTAGACAATCTCAAATGTTCCTTCAGCTCTGCTGTTTATCTGAAAATTCACAACAGACACTCAGTAATACAGAAGAGAAATGTGTGCTCCAGACCATGTGAACTGGAGAAGAGAATTTGGTTCTCTTCAGCTTCAATCTATATTTGGGTTCACAAGTTTTGCTGCCTTTCTTCTTTTCTCTACATATAGACACCTAGGGAAACTCAAGATGCCAGAGATCCCTGACACCTGGCTACAGGATAGGCTGCATGTTGATGGCGTCGAGAGCTGAACCACACAAGGACAGAGGGCCTCAGCAGGAACTCTAGGAATCAGCATGTTGGTACCTAAGTGGAGTCCTCTTTCCAGACCCAGAAACTGGAGCACACAAGGCACTGGGGAAATGACCAGAACCTTCACAGCCCAAGGTTTCTCTGACTGGTTGGAGAGTCTAATGTATTCTGTCATCTCATCTAATTCAGAGTCTCTTTGCTTTGACTGCCTGTCTCCTGCATCTGTTGGCTCTTGCCCAAGATGTGAAAAGCCATTGGAGATGCTTATTACCATGGAGTGGAAAAGGTAAGGGGTTTTGAAGCAGACTACTCGGTTACAATCCGGGCTCTCTAACTTTGCTGCCTTGAGCAGGTGGTTTCACATTCCTAGCCTTGGTTTCTTTATCTGAAGAATGGAGCTGATAATTTCTATGTTCCAAAGTTGTTTTATGAGCTTTAACAGAGATGATTGATATGCAGTCCCTGGCACATTCCATGTAGCAGGTTTTCGATTAATGTTCATTCGGCCCCTTCTTTCCTTATCAATATAAAAATAACCAAATCTTACTTAACCCTTTACCTCTTATTATATGTTTTAAATTTTATATCTCTATCACCTATTGTTCTGTAGGTTTTAAAAGGTGGGCTTTGAGTCTCTTTATTTCTATATCCCAGCACTCTGCATTGATCTGGGCCAGGATGGTTGCTTGAGAAAGTTTGCTGATCTCAATCTGTTTCACTGAAAATCTTATGATTCCAAGTAAGCGCTATTTGTTTAGTTACATAATAAGTAACCTTTGCTGAATCCCGTACCATCCTGACCTATCCTGTCTTTTCTGGCAGGACAAGCTCTGTTAGGATCACTCATATGTTCTCTCTTTTTTAATTTTTTAAAAAGGTATATTTTCAAAAAGAAGAAGGAAATATATCCCGAGAGTTTTGGTAATAGTTTCTTTGCAACATTTGCTGCCTGGACAAAGTCAGATATGAACAGTAAGACACTCACAGGTCAGGATTAAATGAGATGGGGAAGATTGGAGCTGATCTCCCTGGAGATGAAATGGAAGCTACAAGGACTCAGAGAGAGATGATTTGATGCCACTGCCCCAGATGAGACTGAGGCCCAACCCCTGGCCCCAGGCTGGTGGCTTGCTTTCCCTGGGGCACCATCAGCCCCTGCTGTAGCCACCAAGTCTATGTTGTTTCCCCAAGGGTGCCACCTGAAACCAGCTTGCTCTTTGCTATCAAAGGCAGAGAGGAGAAAGAGACCAAGCTTAGCACTCAACTTGGACTCCAGCTCTCCTTCCCTGGGTCTTCTCCCTTTTCTTCTATTCTGTCTCTTTTTCCAGCTTTCACAATCCTTTCTCTTCTCTTTCCTCATTTATGGCCTCTCCTTCTTTTCTCTTATAGAAACATTTCCTGAATTACAAGTGCTTTTGATCCATGTGGGCTTAAGTCCATATGGTAAATGCGAGTGTTTAGTGTGTGCTGTGTGCTATGTGAGTGGATGCCATCTAATGTGTCTTTGTGCCTGTTTGTGCTGGGTAGATCCATGACACATGGTATGCATGTCTTTACAGTATGCCTATGAGAAGGTGGTTGTGTTTACGCATCTGTGTGCCTGTGCTATTTATCTATGATATGCCTCTTGAGGCATCTGTCATGTGTTGAGTACAAGCTGTGTGTTGTCTGTGCATGGCGTGCTATCCCCATGCTGTGTGATTTTGTATGTGTTATGTTATGGATCTATTGTATGTGTTTGTGTGCTTCCCATGTGTGTGTGACTGTGTCTCTGTTACCTGCCTTTCGTCAACTGCATATAGCTTGAATGTCCCTGTGGGGTGATGTGCTCACATGTATGTTTATACGTGTTTGTGTCTGTGTGTTGCCTTTGTTTTTGTTTAGGCGACTGAGATGCCTGTATTGCGTATATCTGTATGTGATGGACTGCATTCATTTGTGAGTCTGCACCCTATATGATTTCTCTAAATCCCCTGGCTGCATGCTGTGTCTGTGTGGGGTATGTTGCATCTGTTATTTGTAGGAACAACTGCAAATTCTGTGTATTGCCCTGTCTCTGCCTCTGTGAAATGTGTCTGTGTGTTTTCCCTGCCAGCTCTTCCTCCCTTTCGGGTGCCCCAGCCTCTCTCCCTGCCTTTTTCTCCCCAGGCTTTGACGGCTCTCAGCTGACACCTCTGCTGCTCTGGCAACCCAAGAACAGCCTGGAGAAAGGTCAGCTGGCTGCCTTCCCCAGGGGCCTGCCCAGATCCTTGGATCCCAGTGGTGCGTGGTGTGGGAGCGCCCTCTGTTGGCTGTGTGGACGACGGACAGCACTGGAAACAGGCTTCCTCTTCCCTGTGCTGCTCACCCCTGAGACTTCCAGCTTTCTTAATAAGGGACTTTAGTCCCCCTATAATCTGCCACTTATAGCACATGCTTTGGAGAATGAAAGAGGGGGGTGTGAATAAGTGCACTGAGATACTGAGTATTCGGCAGATGTGTCTTGAGCAGATGGTGAGGAAGGCTTCCCTGACCACCTACTTGGGTCTCAGCCCCATGGGAATGAGCCAACAAAATGTATGCAACAAAGTTAGGGAGCCCTCACTGGTGAAAGGGCCAGCTATTCTCAATTTATGTTCGAAAAAGTCAGAATCTTAAATCTATGCTTACCCAATGACTTCATGCTTTCCCTTGGGAATAATTTCCCAAGGCTTCAATTTCCCCTTTGCAACAGGGACCCAAGGTGGAGACCCAAGGGTTCCAATTCCAGAAAGAGGGAGGACTGAAGTTTTTCTAGTGGATTTAACAGAAAGAGGTCAAAGGCACGTTTGTGAGAAGAAAGGGGACAGTCATAGAGGCACACAGGACTTGTAATGCTCCAGGTGTGTGACTCTAACAGCCTCAACAGGAAGAGAAAGGTGCTGTGTGCACACATGTTGATGCATGCACACACACACATATCAGGAGGCAGAACATCCAACAGCCTGCATGGCTAATATCCTGGGGTTTGAGAATATGCACATTTCCTATTTCTTGCCTTATAGAAGAAACACAACTAAAGGCACCATTTTATGTAAAAAACGTGAGTTTTCATTGCATTCCATGTGCTGATGATTAAAGAAAAGGCTCTGATAAGCAATGGCTATTCTTTTTTTTTTTCACATAAGGGCAGTGGAGAAGCAGTGGCTATTCTTTAATTCAGGATGACAGCTCTAGGAAAACCAAAGGACCATTTGGCCCAATTTGGTCCAAAGTGTGTTCTTTAGAACATTACCTCCCATGAGACATTAATAGTTATTTCAAGGTATGGCCAAATAAATTTCAAAAATACAGGATTAAATAAAGTTAAACAGATTGATTTCTCATGGGATAGCTCAGAGCCTTTAATATGATAATGTCTTATGAATTTCTAAGAAAGGAGGAGACTGCACTCAGCATTTCACAAAAGACATGAATAACAGATTTTTTTCCCAAAATGTTATGGGAGAAAATTCTAAACTTACACATGGGCAAAGCAAGACCCCAAGTAGCATAATTCAATTATTGTTAAATAACCACTTACTATAAGAATCATGATTTTTGTTTGTTTGCTTTTGCATGTTTGTTTTAGTTAATCTCTTTGGATCCTGTACTAACCTACATAGGTAGGTACTATGTTACCATGCTAAATAACAGATGAGAAGAGAGACTCAGAGAAGTGAAGCAGTTTGTCCCAAGTTATGGCACTGGTCAGTGACAGCAATACTCAATACCAAGCACCTCTCTATAAACCGTATACACTTCCACTTTGCCAACTCCTCTGAGCATGATTTTACAGAAAGTTTAAAATGTGGCAGCTGTCCCCAAAGCCATACATTATACTTAGAATTGTTTTTAAAATCATATAAAAAAGAGAAACAGAGTACTAAAAAATGTGGACAAGAAGTGGCATTGTACATCTGAGGTGAGAAGACTGAGGGAGACCTGAGATTGGGAAAACTTTGCAGGGGAAGTGAATTTTAGTTATGTTCTGAAGGATAGAGGAGGCTTAGTTAGATCGAAGGTCAGCAACTTTTTAATGTAAAGTACCTGGTAGTAAATATTTTCTGCTTTGTGAGCCATACAGACTCTGTTGTAAGTGCTTGACATTGCCATGCAGCGTGAAAGCAGCCATAGATAATGTGCAAACAAAAGGACGTGGCTGTGTTCCAATAAAACTTTATCTATAAAACAGGCAGCTAGCCCATGGGCCCTAACTTGCCAAGCCTTAAGTGAGAAGGAAAAAGGTAGGAAATGAGGCCTTTTTGGGGTAGAAGAATCATTTTTAAAAAGATAGTGAGCAGTATACTCAAAGGCCAGTGCCAGGTCCCAGGCCTGCTCATAACTGTTCCCTTTCTGTCTCCCACTCCACCCAACCCCATTCAATTGTGTTCTAAGCCCTGAGGGTGAGCTTATTGCAGCTATGCAAAGAGAAAGCTGCCTGCATTTGAGATAAGCTGAATAAACAGCTCACTGATCCCAGTGGAAGGTGCTTGTGAACATGTGCCTGGATTTAGTCTATTGGGAAGGCAGAGAAAGACAACAAACCCAGTTTCCTCTTGAAAAAAGAGATTGGCCTTTTCTCCTTTTGAGAAGTCAAGGACAATGCTAAAATGCTTGCCCCTTTCTACAGACTGGGTTTGGACGACCTGTCCCTTTGCAGGTAGCAAAGCCAATATGTACAAGTCCCACTTTCATCTGATATATCACAGCAACATCTCTGCTATTTTATCTATAGCAAAGATCCCATGATGTTATTCCCTTGCACATTAAACTTCAGCAACCCTCCAACTGGTATGGGCTCAAAATCAGATGCAGCAGCCTGGCATTCAGTGAAAGACCATGTACATACAGCAGATTTCAAGTTAAGACTCCATCCTCATTCCCTTCAGCACCCACACCAAATAAAGTGCATTTGCCTTGGTGTCTCTTGTCCTTGTGCATGATTCACATGCTGCTACCTTCAGACTTTCGTACTTGCAACTAGAGCAGTCTACTTTCTTCCTTTCATTCAAGTCCTACCTTGTCCTTCAAGGCTCTACTTTCTAATTCCTTCTGCTTGGAGATAACACCTGTATTTAACTCTGAATTACCACAACCCAGATACTGCAGTATCACTTTTATTGGCTTGCCTTTTTTTTTCCAAAATAAAATTAAGTTTTCAATAATTATAAAAACACAAACTTACTGATTAAAAAACGCAAGTGTTCTGGAATGTATAATAAAAAAAAGAAAAACTCAGAAGGATGGTAAGGTCCAAAAAGACGAACAAAGGTAATACGGCACAGTCTTTCAGGGAATGCAACTGCTTTTGGTGTGGCTGAGTACAGGATCCCTACAGGGAGTGACTAGAAGTGAGACTGGAGAGACAGCAGGATCCAGACCATGTTAAATTCTATAAGTTCCATTGAGTCTTAATTTATAGATCATTAGAGAAAAAGCACATCTTTACTAAGCACCTAGGTTGACACATAGTAGGCAATCAACGTATCTTTGTTAAATTAATGTAAGGTCTTGGGGTCCTAGGCTGAGAAAGCGCCCCAAGTGGATTTCCTAATTGTTCATATAGAAAAGGCACTGTCTCAGAGAGTCTGCAGTAGAAAGCTCAGGGGGTGCTGGCTACTGCAGATAGTCCCCAAAGCCAATTCCTTAATCATTTTCCCCTCAAAACACTGACTACATGCCTCTCCCTCTGTATTGGACTGTGTACTAAAACTAGGCAGGAGAATGTGAACAGATTCATTCCACAGTGAGCTGCTGAGGGAAATGAGAATTCACATTGAGGAGTTATCCAGCTAAAGGGCAACTCTCCAGTAATGTGCTAGAAGGAGAAAAGCTCAGGGCACTGGTGATGGGGAGAGGAAGAGGGAGGAGGAAGCTCATGAGTGGGCCCCTTTGTCCTAACACTGACCTTCCCAACCTGGAAGCATTTTACAGAGTAGCAGGATTATAAGTTTCAATGAACCCAGAAAGTCATTGAGCCCCACCCCTCTATTTGCATTTGGGTGCCATTTGGCCTTGCTTTGAACACTCCCTAATACATGGAACTCATCCTATATCCCGGAGGCCAATGTGGAGCAGTGGCCAGATGCAACTGTGGACAATGAAAAGAGGAAGGAGGACCAGTCCCCCAAGAAGCAGTTACTAATATGTCAGGCACTGTCTAGGCATACCACCTGGCGCTTCATGTATCTGTCATGACAACCTTGTGAATGGGGATTAATATCCCTATTTTACATGCAAGAAAACTGAGGCTCACGGATATTGAGTCATTTGACCTAATTACAAATCTGGTAAGCAGCAGCTGGAATTCAAACTCAGGATGTTCTACTACCCAGGCCCACGGTATCTTAGCCAAAACAGACAGCTTCCCATCAAGCCAAGAAAAGGCAAGATGATTTAGGTAGCCCCCATGGGAGGCCAGGGTAGGAGGGGATGATCCTGCAGATTGGCACTGCCACAGGGAGAGCATGAGAGGATGCTAGGCTGGGCCAGGAATGCAGGAAGTGCTTCAGGACAGGATTAGGGCACACTGGCAAGAACGGCCCTGCCGGCTCATGTGTTGTTGGTACTCTGTGTGCCTGTGCCTGTGCCTGCCCCACAATGAACATTTTGGGCATTTTCCCCTTCTTACACCCTTCCCACATCTCAAACAAAAGAGGAAAATAGTACAGCTCAGGGTGTACAGAAGTGTCCTGGCTTGATCCCATAATCACACAAAGAAAGCCCCACCTTGGATCTTTTACCATCTCTCCTTTGAAAACCATCAGAAAGCTCATCCCACCCTTCCCCTACTTATAAAGCACTTTTATCCTTTCAACAATCATCGTCTATTCCCTGGGCCAGGCACTACAAATACCAAAAACAACATCAACAATAATAGTAAATATTTACAAAGTTCTTCCTGTGTGCCAGGAGCTCTGCTAAGGGCTTTATGTGCATTTTCTTACTTAATCCTAACAACAACCTTGTGAGATGCTGTGGTTATTTCCATTTTACAGATGAGGAAACTGAGGCTCCAACTAATTCATCCAAAGTCACACACAGTCAGTGATGGGGCTAGGATCTGAAATCAGAACCCAAGTGCAGAACCACAATGACTTTCAAGGAACTAACTCACAGTCCAGTAAAATGGGAAGACACAAAAATGTTTCTTATAGGCCAGGTGCAGTGGCTCATGCCCATAACCTTAGCACTTTGGGTGGCCAAGGTGAGTGAATTGCTTGGGCTCAGGAGTTGCAGACCAGCCTGGGCAACATAAAAAAACGCATATCTACAAAAAATACAAAAATTAGCTGGGTGTGGGGGCTTGTGCCTGTTGTCCCAGCTATGTGGGGGGCTGAGGCAGGAGGAACGCTTGAGCCCGGGAGGTCGAGGCTGCAGTGAGCTGAGATCATGCCACTGCACTCCAGCATGGGCAACAGAATGAGACCCTGTCTCAAAAAAAAAAAAAAAAAAAAAAAAGAAAAAGAAAAAAAAATGGAATGTGTGTTATGATCCAGTATGATGAGCACTGGGCCTACAAAAACAGTGTCTGAGTTGAGTTGAAGAGAACAAAAAATGGGAGAACTAATCCTGTGAAAAGTACTTAGTTTATGCCAAGTGCTAAACAAGTTATGTTAGTTATCTCATCCAATTCTTCCCTTAACCCTGTGGAGAAGGGATTGATGGTCCCTATTTTACAGATGAGCAACTTGGAGCTAGAAGGGATGGAATCATTGACTTAAATTATCAATCCAATAATTAGGGGGCTTGTAGGTGAATCTCCTCTAATAGTCTCAGGTTGAGGTAGAAGGACATTTAAGCAGAAGGATTTCAACTTGCAGTGACCAGAGATAAGGGTGGGCAGGGCAGAGCCGGGGGTGTGAGAAGAGATCATTAGGGGATGCAAGAACGGGTAAGATTTCGTAAAATATTATAAACCACACTAAGAAACGGGAACCTTATTCTGAAGGCAAAAGAAAATTATGAAGTGTTTTAGGATCTTTTCTCTGACTACAGAGTAGAAAGTGAACCAGACAGGCAACAGGGGAAGGATGAATGGAGACAGGGAGACTAGTCAAGAAAACATTTATAATAACGAAGAAGAGCAATGATGAGGACAGGGGCTCAGGCTAAGGGGCAGTGAGCCCAGAGACAACAGGACAAGTTTCAGAGATACTGTGTTGAACTCCATTTTATTGACTGAAAAATTGAGTCTTAGGAAACTAAGTCCCCATCATTGTTAAAACTAGGACCCAGACTCTGATTTTTTGATTCTGAGGATCCTTTCTGGAAACTCATATCCTTTTTTCTAGAATTTTCTCTCTCTCACTTACTTCTGTAACAGTGTGAGTATTACCCTGAGCTACCATCCTGACAAATGTTCTAGAAACATTTTTAATTCTTATAATAATCACCAGATATTATGAGAATTATAATCCTCATTTTGAAATTATGAAATCAGAATTCCAGAAACTCAAAAAAAATTTGTGTCTATGACCATGTAAATACGAAGTAGCAGAGTCAGGATTTGAACCCAGGCTGTCTGGTTCCAATGCGTGTGTTTTTTTCTGGTGTACAATGCCAATCGCTGATACACCACCATTGGTTTCCCCAAAATTCTACCTGCCCCCTCTCCATTTTATTTTAAGATGTTGGGTTTTACAAATGGAAATAAAAATACCAACTAAGGAAACCTAGTATGTAATACATTCTTGGATAAAGTTATTTTTGTCCACAAAATTACAGAAGGTTCTGATCAGCAGAAAAGCAGCCAGGAAATTTCATGCTTTAATAACTTCCAAATATTTTATATTATTATTTACTTATTTTCTCAGGAAGTAAATTCCTCACTTGGAGGAATGAGGGTGGGCAAGACGTGTCCACATTCACAGGTATTTATTCTCAAGAAGTGAGGTACCTGTGATTCTAAAAATAGAGGAGTCAAAAGGAAAAAAAATGGTAAGGCACCTGGAAAAACCACAGCCTCCAATTATTGATTCACTATTGTGGACTATATCCACTAACTTATTTAGGTGTCTCAACCTTTGTAGGAGGGTGATACTTTTATCTCTCTTTTACAAATGGCAAAACGGATGCCCGGAAAGGTGAAGTGACTAGCCCAGTGTCATCCAGGTGAAAATACAAGAAGACAAGATTCAAACACAGGATCTGTCTGTCATAAAGTGCTTTCTGTTTCTGCTGCAATCTACCACATCCTCCTTGATGGTTAGCCTAACTCATCTCTTGCTTTCTCATGACTAATTTTATGAGAAGGTAATGGTTGCAACCATTATCAGGGTATAAAATGAGGAGCAGGGCAAACATCACCCCTCCAAGCCTACAGCATTTTCTCCTACCATCTTGCTATCAGAACTTCCACTCTTAGCAAGTCATCTTTATGAAAGAATGAGAGGAACATTATACTTAGTGTCTGCCCTGGGGCCTAACCCTTGCTCCAGCCAGGCACAATGGTACATGCCTGTAGTCCCAGCTACTTGAGAGGTTGAGGTGGGAGAATAACTTAAGCCCAGGAATTTGAGACCAGACTATGCAACATAGTGAGATCCCATCTCAAAGTAAATAAACAAATAAAATAAAATAAAATAACCCTCTGCTGTGCCATAGGTGTGGGACTATGGGCAAACCATTCCCCCTCACTGGTCCTAAGTAACATTATCCTTAAGGTAAGAAAGTTAGAAGATAACTAGAGGCCCTTCGTGGTTTTACATTTTAGGATGTTAGCAGCTCAGAGGAAACAGACTGGATTAGTTCTCAGAGCAAAGGTGAACATATATAGAGCAGAAGAGGCAGTGGTATGAGGCAGGGGAGAGGAAACAGGAAGACTTAAAATAAGGAGTAGGTCTCTAATAGAGGGGCAAGAGGTAGCCCAAGGTGACAACTCTGCCCCCTTGTCCGCAACCTTGCTGACAAACTTCATCCCCCCTGAAGGACCCAGGGCCCTGGGAGAACATCTATCAGGTGTTATTAGAATCTGGGGCAAGAAAACGGGAGTAGAAGACAGCCAGTGGCAAATCTTCCAGTCACTCTGAATGCCCTGTGAGACCAGACTGTGCTCAAAACCTGTGCTTTGCTGCAGAGGCTGCTGAGTTGGTGGCACAGGATGGCCAGCCGTAATTGTAGAACCAGCCTAGTCTTCCCGCTCCCTTTTTCTGGCTGCCATTTTCACATGAAAACCATAAAAGATCCCAGAAATGGGAGGTGCACTTAATGGGTTTTTTTGGCACCAAGAAATTAATCTTTTTTAAACCAAAGAGAATTTTTTTTTCTTTCCTAAAGATCTTTGGCAAACAGGAGCTAAATTGCTTCCAGACCTCATGAAAGGTATTTTGTGCAAACGAGGTGTGATTTACACTTCCTTTAATTAGTCTGAACCTTGGAAAAAGAGAGAAATAATAGAAAACAAGAGCTATGTAGAAAACAAGTCCAAACAGCCCTAAAATAACAGTTTTGTGAAAGCATCAGTTGAGGGTGTTAGATGCAGACCAACAACAAAAAGAAATCTTTCTCATTCTGGGAGTGGAGCAATTACCAGTGAATTGAAGTTTTGTTGGACTCTTTTCCCTGGGGATGGGGGTGGGGGAAAAGTTTGGCAGAAAGGAGCTTTAGTGTTCTCAGAGTGAGTTTCAAGTTCTGGTTGACCTTCCTTTCGTTAAGCTTCAGTCTTTTCTGAGGGCATTTGGGGTCTAGGAAGCCAGAGAGTCAGGGAAAGAAAAAGACAGTGCTGCTTGTAATCATGGACATTTTGCCACCAAGCTTGCCTCAGCTGGATGGCAACATGGCATTTTGGAAGGGGAATGGCCTCTGGAATCATAGACCTGGGTTCAAATTTGACTCTGCCATTTACCACCACTGTGACCTGGAAACTCACATTTCCAATCAGTTGACCACTATCTTACTTCTTGGAGGCTTCTTTTCCTGGTTTCCTGGTGCCCCAGCTCCTGTGGTCATTCCATCATGTTGCTCCTGCTTAGTCTTTTGTGCTGGTTTAGGACCATCTGCCAGAAGTTAGTTACTAGAGTTGCTCAAGGCTCAGTCTCAAGCCCACTTCTCCTTTTGGTTAGTTGGCTTTATCAAGATAATGTATAGACATGCCCTGTTTCACCTTTAACCCAACAAGCCCTCATATTCTATTGCCCAGACAGGTCTTCTTCCTTAGTTTTGGTCCTTATATACAATTGTCTTGCCACGTTTACTTGGATGTTTCAAAGTACCTCAGATTCAACTTATCCAAAACTGAACTCTGGATCTGCCATCTTTATCAGCTCCACTTACCAAGGCTTTCTTTTCTGAATAAAGTTGATTTCATCTCTGCACTGACATATTACATGATCTGAGCCAATCTTGCTTCATCTCTATGCAAAATAGGAAAGTTGGTTGAGATGGTCTTTGAGCATATCTTGCTCTGACCTTGTGTGGCAACTCCATTGTGATCATTTTTCTTCATTCATTCATCTTTTTTGTTGTTGATGTTTGTTTTGTTTTTGTTTTTTTTTTTTTTTGAGACAGAGTCTCACTCTGTTACCAGGTTGGAGTGCAGTGGTGCAATCTTGGCTCACTGCAACCTCCACCTCCCGGGTTCAAGTGATTCTCCTGCCTCAGCCTCCTGAGAAGCTGGGACTACAGGTGTGTGCCACCACACCCAGATAATTTTTGTATTTTTAGTAGAGACAGGGTTTCACAATGTTGGCCAGGATGGTTTTGATCTCTTGACCTTGTGATCTACCCACCTTGGCCTCTCAAAGTGCTGGGATTACAGGTGTGTGCCACCACACCCTGCCCATTCATCTCTTTTTAATTGGTTCACTTATAGTCTACCACAATCTCTGGACCCATCCACAGCCTAAGTCCAAGAGTCCTTGTGGGAGTTTAAGTTTATTCAAATAATACTGGACACAGCAAGAATAGCCGCAGCGGTGAATCTTATCTTTAACTTCATGAATCCAATCCTTTCTATCTATTCTTTTCCCAGAGAGGTGCAGAGGCGGAGGATAGGGGGCGGGCAGAGAAAAAGAAACAAAAAAACTACCTTTTGGGCAAAAGGAATGGAATGGCCAAGGCTACATTACATACCAGCCCAAAAAAAAAAAACAATTTCCATTGACCCTGAGGAATATGAAAGAGGAATGTCAGAAGCCCAGTTTAATTGATAATTTCACTGTCCATATGTGAAGAAAGAGCAATGAACCAGAGGAATTGGGCTCAAGGCCCAGCTCTGCCTTCAACATGCTGCTGGACCTAGGATCAGTCTTTACTGTCTCCAGGGCTTAATCTTCTTGCTATAGAATGAAGGGATTGTACTGAGTGATTTACATGGGCTATGGCAGCTCTCAGGTTTGTAAAACTGTTTTATAAACTATGAAGAGAATGAGGGAAGGGTCCAGGGATTCTCCTTTGTAGCTTTCCTAGAAAACCATGCATCTTCCCCATGAAAGGAAGAATACAAATAACAATGGCGGAAATCTACTGAATGTCTATTATATGCCTGTGGACATACTAATGCCCATAGTTAACAGTCAAACTAAAACCCAACACAAAGAGAAAGTATTGTATCCAAGGCCACATAACTAGTAAGTGATAGAACTGAGATTGCAGATCTCAAGCTAATTCCAAGCCTGTGCTGAACACTGTCCTCTTCATGTACCTAGCCACTTTTTGTTGTTATTGTACCTTTGTTTGTTTATTCTTCCATTCACTCATGCTACTAATGTTCCTTAAGTACTTTCTCTGTGCATGAAACTGTGTAAACACAAGTAAGCATGAGAAAAGATTTATCAGGAAGTTCACAGTTTAGCAAAAGAAACAAGAAACCGTGATCAGGAGGTTTAGAAAAGTTATCTTTCTTTCCAAAGCACCGTTCTAATTATGTTTATGATCCTCCTCAAAAGGCTTCAAAGGTTCCCCTTTGCCTACAGGATAAAGGCCAAGTAGCTTAGCCTGTTTTCTAATCCCTCTGAGATCTGGCTCCTGTCTTGTCTCCTCTCTACGTCATTCATTCAACAATATTTGTTAAGTGCTAACTATGTGCCAGACCCTGTACTGGAGTCTCGGAATGCAATGCTGAGTGGTACAGACTTAGGACCTGCTCTCCTGGAGCCTGCAGATCTTAATAAAATTATCACACTGATATAGAATTAGGCAATTCTTTCAACTTTCAGTGGTCCAGCCCCGCTAGATTCAGGGTCTTCCCTTCCAGCAGAGGCTCCCAGCCCAGGAAGTACATACTTATGCAGTTCTCCTTGGACCTTTTGGATAGTCAGTTGATCTTTAACCACGTGATTTGTCTAATTAATCAACCAGGAACATCTGCTTCTGAAGATAACTTTTTTTTGGTCCCATGAATAAATGTTTATTTTATTTTAAGATTGTTTTTCAACAACAGGTTGCTGGCTACATACTACTAAATTGCTGGCTACATACTACTATGGAATGCCATGATCTCCCTTCAGAGAAGTCTCTGCTTAAAGTTAATTGCTTATTGCTTATGTTCCCAATTTAATTCTAGATTTCAAGAGGGCAGAGTTTTTGCATATTCTTGCTCATCATCAAATGCCCAGCATTTTGCCCAGTGCTGGGCATGATGTTCTGTACATGTGCTGATTAGATTGAGTCATCCTTAACTATATAAAGCCTTAATTCAAAAGGAGACTGTGGCAGACATAGATTCTTACCTTAAAAAAAAAAATTTCACAAGGTGAAACAGAGCCTGAGAGGAAAAGCAACTTTCCAAAAGCCACAGAGAAAGTTGATAGATGAATTGAAGTTGGAACCAAAGAGAATCAGAAGTCCTGAGCCTCTGCTATACCACACCCACTCACACCTTGAGTCTGAAATGACCAGGAGGACAGGTGCGTAACTCGAGGCAGACAGTCTCCCCAGCTTTTGTTGTACATAAATTTACATCAGAGAGCCATTGAGCTGACTCTTTTAGACAGAGAAGAGACAATCTTCATGGCAAAAACCCTTGCCTGCCTCCAAACAAGACCTCTGACTGAGGAAAACATTCATTCACTCCCTCTAACCCAAACTCCCCCAAACACTATTTCCTATTATGTCTCCATAACCAAATTCAACCCACCGGAATCTCAAGATTAGATCTGTGGGCTCACAAAGGCCTAATCACCCAATTAAGAGAGGGAAAATCTGATCCTTTCTAAACAAAGTGAAGTGTGAGGTAACCCAGTTGCTGAGATTATGTCTCACTCAGGAAGAAGCAAAGGAGCTGGGAGAGAATGGGTGGGTCATTCATTAAAGGGAATTTTCCAGGAAATTTGAGGGGTGTGTCTCTCCAGATCTCAGTGTTCCAGGCCCCAGAAAAATGCTGGAGGCAAGGTCCTGGCTTTAGGAGGACCATGGGGGTGAGGATGGCTTTACTCTCCTCGCCCCAAATTCCTAAGTACTCTCTAGGTGCATTCTGATCTCTCACTGGACAACTAGCCTGGTATCAATGATGAACTTTATACACAGGCCCAAAAAATCCAAGAGAAAAGTACTTAGAAAGATAAACTATAGGCCACTATAGTCATTTCAACAGACCCGGAAAATTCAACATCCATTTGTTTGTTTTTTTTTTTTCTAACATAGTCTATCTAAATGAGAAGGAATCAATATCCATTTCAAATGAAAACAAAACGAAGTCTTTGCAGTAAACTAGAAATAGAAGATACCTTCTTCAATGTAATCAAGGGCATATGCCATAAAAAAATACAACTAACATCATACTTAACGGTGAGAGACTAAAGGCCTAAGATTAGAAAAAAGGCAAACATGTCTGCTCTTAACACTTCTGTTCAATGTAGTACTAAAAGTCCTAGCTAGAGCAATTAGACAAGTAACACATAAATAAAAGGCATCCATATGGAAAAGGAAGAAGTATAATTGTCTCTGTTTGCAGATGATATGATGATACATATAGAACACTTTAGAAAGAATTGAGTTTTCCAACACTGGAGGCATGTAACCAGTGCATGTTCAAGGGCATACTAAAGTGTTAAAGAGAAAGCAAGACTAGATGATCTCTTAAGATCCTTCCAACTCTGAAATTTTTCTGCTGATATAGAGGAGGTACTCCAAGGCAAAGAATGGAGTAGGCCAAATAAATGGTAGAGAGAATGAGTGAGTGCACCATGTTGAGAAGGAGAAGTCTTTGTGCTGAAGGGCTCAAGAAGCCTTTGTGAAAGGAGCAACACTTGAGTTTTGATGTAGACTCTGCATGGTCTGTAAGAACAAGCACTGTGCTGGGCATAAGACAGACCTGGTTTTATATATATCATATGTATGATATATTTTATATATGTTATATACATATATCATATATGATATATAGCATATCATGATATATATGATATATATATCATATCATGATATATAATATGATATATATGATATATATTATGATATATATTTTATGATGTATATGATATATATTTTTTATGATATATATTATATATATCATATATATTATATGATATATATTTTTTCACCTCAGGAGATGGAGGTTGCAGTGAGCCAAGATCACACCCACTGCATTCCAGCCTGGGTGACAGAGACTCCATCTCAAAAACAATATATATATGATATATATTTATTTATGGTATATATCATATATATATGATATATATGATATATATTTATGATATATATGATATATATAATATATATAAATACATGATACATATAAATATATGATATATATAAATATATGATATATAATATGTATTATACATTACATATATGTGTGTATATATATCTATTATATGATATATAACATATAATATTTAAGACATATATATGATATATAATATATATGATCTTCTAAAAATACAAAAATATCTGGGCATGGTGGCACATGCCTATAATCCCGGCTACTTGGGAGGCTGAGGCAGGAGAATTGCTTGAACCCAGGAGGAGGAGGTTGCAGTGAGCTAAGATCACACCACTGCACTCCAGTCTGGGTGACAGAGCAAGATCGCATCTCAAATTGAAAAAAAAGCAGCAACACTGTTATAGAACATCAGATCTCAGGCAAACTTGTGAGAGACCCATTCTTTCATATGGAGAGTTACCAAGAAAGATCTTTGTACGGACTCAGAGTTAGACAACCTATGGTCACTTCTGCTGGTACTGAGCCATGTGATTTATTTTAGGCTACCCACAGTACCATTCTCATATTTTAGTTTTACCATTTATATAGCAAGGATAATGACACACATGTCCAGGACTTTGTGATTACTCCAAATCCCTGTAGAGTAAATGGTTGACAACAAGAGCAAGAATCCTTAGTAGTTACATCCCAATTGCACTTCTTACTAGTTATATGTCCTTGATTAAGTCACTGTCCCCTTCTGAGCTTCCATTTACATATCTGGAAAATGAGTCCAAGGATACACCACATTATAGGACTGCTGTAAGCAACTGGATGAGACTATTTTAAAAATAGTTTTATAAAGTAGAATACATTATTGAAAGGCAGGAGAGATGCTCATTTGTATGCCCAGGCCCTTTTAGAGAAGCATTCCAGTATCTCCCTATTATTCTTCTAGTCTTAAAGGGATTGTACTTTCATGTAGAGAAGAGTTTGAAAGCCCCATTTCAATTTCTGCTCTGCAAAAAGGTTACCAATATTTTTTATTGTCATATAGAGTGACCTGAGGGGAAACTAGCTAGACTGCTCTCCTAGGTCTACAGTCTTACTACAAAAATGAACTCCACCCAGAAACCTGAGCCAGCTGGAGAATGAGGCACTGGGCATAAAACATGCCAAAAATATCCACCCTCTGCTTTCCAGGATCCCAAGTGACTCTGGTCATCTAAAACCCATCCCTCTAACCCAAAGGGAAAAATTCAGCTCTGCTTAAGAAGAGCTTAATGCCCAATATTAATGTTAAAACACAAAAAGGTCCTTCCAAAATTCTGACCTTCTATTGAAAGACATACTTTTGTTTCACTGTATCTTGGAAAATACTTTAGCAGCAAGTTTAAGACTCATAAAATGGAGCAGATTGACAGACTTGGGAACAGAAAGTCTGTTTATTCACTGAGCAGAGACAGTGGGGTCGTAGCAACAGACAAAAGGGTGATTGTGCCAGGGCTTCTGAAGCAAAGATATCTCAGAACCAGAAGTCTTAATGGGTCCTGGGGTGGGAATTAGGAGAAAATTTATGGAGAAGGTATAACAAGTTGTAATAGGCTTTGAAACTATGATGAGTTACAACTGGAAACTACTTGATCTTGGATATGTTACTTAATCTGTGATAATAGCAGTGTCTTCATTAATAAAATGGGATGATACACTTCCTATTACATGGCTGTAGAATATTATTATGCTGGAAAGCTCAAGAAATAGTAGTTTTATTCTCTGACACTCATTCACACTGATTTTTTTTTAAATTGAAGAATGCCATTTACATACAGCTCTTAAGTGTATAGTTCATACCTCAATGCTTTTGAAAAATGGCTGGATTATCCACTTTTATATGGGTGGCTGACCCACATCTTAGCAACACAGACAAGATAAATAAAGGAAAAGAGGTTATCCCTCTGGTTTCTAAGAACTACAGACCTATAAGGAAACAGACATGAACTGATCCACAAAATGTCTCTTTTTCTTTTAGCATAAACTGAGGTCAAGAATTGACTTGGGGAGGAAGATTTGGAGGAAGGTCATACAATTCTACAGTTACAGAAATAATCCTAAAAATCAGTAAATACATATTCAGTGTTTACTAAGTCCAACAAGGATAACTCTTCCCACTAAATTCTTTATCATCAAACATTTCCAGTGGGGTGTGGTCACAGGGAACCTTCTAGTTATAGTTTAACACACTGGTTGAATTAAGAAAAGTAGAAGGAATTAAAGAGAGTGGAAAGGAGAAATAGATTGCAATTAAAGATGTATTACTTTTAAAAGTGCCAAGCATATTGGAAACACAGTTAATAGAAATTTATTAAGTAATCATTGAATGAATGAATGATCATGTAGATAACTTCAAAATGGAATACAAACACATCTTTTGTCTTAATGAATTGCTCTCTTGGTCTCTCATGCACAGCGTTGAGAAATACTGTGTCCCTCTCAGAACTAACCTCTCTCCCTTTGGATTGTAAAAGAATTCCAGAAGTTTTTTAAATTAAGGTTCCTAATGACTTGTGGAGAGAGAAGGGAGAAATGCAATAGGTCTTCCAAGTCGGCCATTTTTTTCTTTGCCTGTAATTCCTGCTGCTGCCACATGATGCCACTATTGAAAACAGGGATTCTGCATGGCTCTGTGCCAAGTCATGGTGGAGGCAAAGGGAATAGAAAGGAGCTTTACACAGACCACAGTGGTTCTCCAATAGAGGGCAATCCCATTCCCACAGTTACAAGAGGCTCAAGCTTAGGCTCCCAATCCTCCAACTCTTTAGTGTTATGTTTCATTCCTCATTCTCAGGTCATGCCTGCCATGGCAAAGTGGCAGTGCATACTGTGGCTTTGAGCCTGTCACACACTTCCTCCCTCATGCTGAGTGCCCCTAGATGTTGGGACAATTTTAATCCACTGGAGAGTTTCTACACCTCACAGCAAAGAAGATCAGAATCTTCCACCTATTTATTCCCAGCAGTTCCTGAATTTATAGAAAATGTTCATAGCCACTCCTCAGGGGCATCTGGGCTCTACATACTCATTGAAGTGGTCATTGAGGAGGTAGCCTATTAATGGCAGTGGTGGCCTGTCTGAAGTGGCCACTGCGAAGACATCAGCTGCAGCTGGGGTGATGCAGCAGGGGCTTAGTGTTCCACAGAGCCAGCAGGAGACAGGAAGAGGTGGAAGCCCCAGCTACTTCCAAGTTGGAGGAGCAGGACCCCCACCCTCCAGGGCAAAGCTGCAGCCACACAGTTGTGGCTGTGGATCCAGGCATTCCTGCAGTCTCAGGACCTGGGGAACACTCCCTTCCCCAACAGGCTCAGAAATGCCTGCTCCCACTGCCTGGCCTCTCCCCACTCCAAGCGTCTACTCCAATTTCAAATCAAAGTGGAGGTTCAGCCCGGGCATTGTTGTAACCTGGCTGGGTGTGCGTGAGCTCAGAGCAGTGCTGACACACCAGAACCCTGATGCCTTGGCCCCTCAAGACTTTGGGTGTCAGTAAGCATAGGAAGGGGGCTGAGGCAGCTCTGTGCAGGCCTGCAGGTACCCCTCAGTATGAACAACCTGGGTGCCAGGGACAGCAGGCTGATGGCAGCAGGAGGCAGACAGGTTCCTGGGTAGAAAGAGGCAGGCCCCCAGTGAAGCTCCACCTTCAAGCCTGGGATGGCCTGAAGCCTGGGGGCTGGGCTGCCAGTTCCATGGACCAGAGTGAGAACATATGGTGCTTTTTCCAGGCCTGACCATGGCCACCCATGAACCAATCAGCACATAGTTCTTCCTCTCTGAAGCCCATAAAAACCCTAGACTCAGCCAGACTCAGATAGATGTCAGGACTACTAGCTGGGGGAATGAGCTACCCAGGAAGGAGCTTTGGGTCTCCTTGACCTGCCCATGGAAAGGAGCTACCCATTATAGTTCTCCTCTCTGCTGACAGCTGGAGAGCTGGACACTCATCAAGATGACCTGCCTGCAGAAGGAGCTACCCACTTCAAGTCTGCTGAGGGCTGTTCTGTCACTCAGTGAAGCTCCTCTTCACCTTGCTCACCCTTGACTTTTCTGTGTATCTTATTCTTCCTGGAAGCAGGACAAGAACTCAAGATCTACCAGATGGTGGGGTTGAAAAAGCCGTAACACAAACAGGGCTGAAAGATGCCCCATACTCACCACATTGCAAGCAACAAAAAGGAGAGAAGAGCTGCAGCACTTCAGGGAGCCCAGACCTAGGAGCTCCCTGAGCCAGGGCTATGACACCCTCTTTGGGGCTCTGGTATCCCCAAACTTCTGGATGCCACCACATTCCCTGGTGCCAGCCATGGAAGCTGCTTACAGTACTCCTGGTCCAGCTACAGCCTCACAGGGAGCAAACACCCATGCCGGCACCTGGAGCCACTTGCCCTTCTGCAGCCACCTGCCCTTCTGCAGCCAGAGTGCCTGACTATACATAGTAGCCAGACCCCATTCTCACTAGCTCACACACCCCTCACCCCTCCATGTCTGGCTCACCCTTGGCAGGCATGGGATCCAGTCCAGTAGCATGAGCCAACCACCGTCCCAAGCTAATTTATTACCTCTAGATATAAAAACAGCTGTCAGCTTTTTAAATGGCAGCTTCTCTTGAGAACAAGAGATATAATAATAAGTAAACTACAAATCTATCCAATAATATAAATGAATCCTGTAGTGTGATAAGCATAGGAAGCCAGAAAAAACTGAATGCATATTAGATAACTTTTTTAATGTATAAAGTTTGAAAATAGGGAAAAGTAAGCTCTTTATGGCATTAGAAGTAAGGATAGTGTTCTAACCTTCAGGAAGAGGCTATAAGTGAACGTGAGTACAAAGTGGGCTCTGTGAGGCTGGTAATTTCTTGTTTCTTGATTTGGGTACTGGTTATAAGGCTGTGTTCACTTCATAAAATTACATCAAGATATATACTTATGATAAGTATGTTTTTATGTGTGAATGTTATACTTCCATAGAAATTTCAAAAATAAATGAAGACATTCTGCCACAAATAAATGAAAGAAGAGATAATAGTTCAATTGGCCCTCAGTATCTATGGGGAATTGGTTCCAGGTACCCCCACGGATACCAAAATTTGCAGTGGCTCAAGTCTCTTATATAAAATGGCATAGTATTTGCATATAGCCTATGAATATCCTGCCTTATATTTTAAATCATCTCTAGACTACTTATAAAACCTAATACAATGTCTACAATTACTTCACTCATGTAGATTTAACATAGTACCAGTGCATTAGTACATTCTTGCATTGCTATAAAGAAATACCTGAGAATGGACAATTTATAAAGGAAGAGGTTTAATTGGCTCACAGTTCCACAGCCATGAAGCATAGCTGGGGAGGCCACAGGGAACTTAAATCATGGCAGAGTATGAAGGAAAAGCAAGCACATCTTACACGGCTGGAGCAGGAGGGAGAGAAAAGGGGGGAGGTTCCACACACTTTTAAACAGCCAGATTTCAGGATAACTCACTCACTATGACAAGAATAGCAACAAAGGGGAAATCCTCCCCCAAGATCCAATCACCTTCCACCAGGCCTAACCTCCAACACTGGGGATTACAATTTGATATGAGATTTGGGTGAGGACACAGACCCAAACCATATCAACTGGGCATGCAGCAAATTCAAGTTTTGCTTTTTAAAACTTTTGTGGAAAACGTTTTCAAATATTTTCCATTTGAGGTTGGTTGTATTCATGAATGCAAAACTTATAGATATGGAGGGGTGACTGTATATGCATTTAATATCCCTAAAGGCTTGAAGCCATAAAACCTTAGAGATAGAAAGGCCTCTAAGATGACTGAATTCAATCACTTCACTTACAGAAACTGAGGCCCATAGATGAGAATCTCAAAATCACACAGGGATTCAGTATCAGAATCAAGTCTCCTACAACCCAGTTCATGGATCTTTTCCCTTCATAATGTTGCCTTCCTTCTCCCAATGATAAAGGTAAGATGTGTATGAAGTCTACAAATGAGCCATGCATCAGGATGTCATGGTATCAAATTTTTCAGGCACTGATTAACATTAATATCTGTCTTGGAAATGGACTCAGCAGCTGGAACAAGGCAGATGTGGCAACACAAATATGTTGCCCATGACACACAAATTGGAAGAGTGGGGTGGAAGCAGCTCTTGAGTGAAGGAACAAAAGCAAAGCCTGTCTGCTTGGAATGCAATGGGAATGAAGATTCCAAGGAGGTCATTTAGGGAGAAGTTGTGACTGAACCCCAGAGAAGGCTGGGTGTGGTAACATCTGTGCTTTTGCAAGGGAGATAAAAGGGAATCTGCTTCCCTGCCTGAAGGGATAATATATGGGCTTCTGAGGCACTGGGTGTGGGCTGAAGGCATGATGCAGGGCCTGATGGATGAAGGCTGAGGTAATTCAGTAGGCCACACATTAATAAAAATTATCCCACTGTCTCAGTTGGTAGAGTAGAATGCTAATGCCATTCTCCATGTGTATGTTAAAGGAAGAGAATGTCTGAAGGGAAGTAACCTGCTTTATATCTTTACCTTCACTTCACTTGTCCAAATTATATCCTTTGTTCTGCTGCCAAGACCCTATGCAAGCCAAGTCTGGCAGAGCCTACTCTATACCACAACCACCTGTGATATTTCACATGCATCTAGCCAATCTTAACTGAGAATGAGAAGTGTATTCTAATGGCAACTTAGGCCCATAAAGAACTTCCATCACTCTCAAGTGCCCAAAGAACTGAATTCAGATATCATAACTTGGCCTTCAAGGCTTTTATCCACTTGACCACAAATTCCAGTCTCACTCATGCTATGCTTCTTTAGATACCTTTCATTTCCATTTTCATGCTTTCCTTGCTTTATGCTCTTCCATCTGTCTGAATTTCCTCTCATTTGTTCTCTACTCTTGAAATCCCTTCCATCGTTCCAGGTTGAGATGAAAGGCCACTTTCTTCACAAAGACCACATATCGTTAGCCTCTCATTTCAGCCTCGATTGCAATGGACAGTTCCAATGTGAGTTCAAACTCACTTGGTGGTGCCCCAAGATCTTCCTCCTTGAATATATGCCAGGTATATCTTTGGAGTTCCTGCCCCAAGGCCTTCACTGATGCTGTGGGACCTCTCCCAGCTCATATGAGCAAGTATAGCCCAGAAGTCTAAGAAACACCGATCTTTAAACAACGGAGGTAGGGAGGTAGAGAAGACCTACTCCAGGTTTGCATCTTTAAGTCAGCGAGAGCCTCGATACATCAATAATAATCTTGTGAACACACCCAGTACTGGATTTCTCCCCTTCTGGGTCCTGTTCATGATCCTTCATAACTGTTTCCTGTGGATACCTACCTAACCTACCTGCTCCTAATCTGTGCTCGAGCTCTGTTTATAGGATTATCAAAACAAAACCAAAATAGAATGAGAACATGTCTTCTACCTTAAATTACAGTTAGATCTGTCTCTGGAATTTCCCCAGTAATTAGAACTAATAGTCAATAATTGTTTGTCAGCTAGAAATAAATTTAAAAATATAAGCCACTAGTATCAACTCTGCATGTGGAGAAGAGCCTTATTTATAAACTATGTAATTACCAAGACTGTTCATGTAGCTAATACAAGGTGAGAAACATCAGAGTCCAGTCTCATTGACATTTGATTTTGCTGTCACTTTATGTTCAGCCAGTTAACAGTATTCACTGAATACCATTTCCATCACCCCAGTTTCCCTATTTTATGGGCCCAGAACTCCCGTGAGAAGCTCAGCTGCTGCAGAACAGCCAGATCTGACCTTCCTAAGGCATGATTCATCCTGCATTGATGACAGAACATCTGCACCCACTGCATGAAACATGGTGACTTGCAGTGCCTGGCTCAGGATATGACCCAGCTCAGAGCTTAAGTTTTCCCATGTTTTCTGCCTTGAAAACAGCTCCTAGCATGGTCGCCATAACCCCAATCAAAAGCACATCCCCCTCAAGTTTTTTTCATTATATTCTTCTCTCCTTTCATTAAAATAAATAAATACATATGTACATATAAACATAATTTCTCCTTCAGGTATTCCTTGGAAGCCATCAAGAGTGCGAATAAAGAGCAGAGTTTCTGAGTGACAAAGAATTAGGTTCAAGTCCCAATTCTGTCACTTAATAATTATTTGCCCTTAAGTAAATGACTATGCCTCCTCTAAACCTCAGTTTTCCCACATGTGAAATGAAGATAATACTAATTAATTTTCGGAACAATTTTGATGATTATATAGAGTAACTTGGCATCTAGGTGTTCAATAAATGCTGACTGTCTTCTCTTTCCCTTTAATAGCTTTACACTTTCCTCAATGCTTACAAAATTTCTGGTATGGCATAGATATTTAACAAATGTTATTACTCTGGCTTCATTTTTTTAAATTTTTTATTTTTGAGATGCAGCCTCACTCTGTTGCCTAGGCTGGAGTACAGTGGCACAATCTGGGCTCACCACAACCTCCGCCTCCCAGGTTCAAGTGATTCTCCTGCTTCAGCCTCTCGAGTAGCTGGGACTACAGGTGTGCCATCATGGCCAGCTAATTTTTGCATTTTTAGTAGAGACAGGGTTTCACTACGTTGGCCAGACTTTTCTCGAACTCCTGACCTTGTGATCCACCCACCTCGGCCTCCTGAAGTGCTGGAATTACAGGCATGAGCCGCCGCACCCGGCCACTCTATCTTCATTCTTGTTTGGGCTCCCTTTACATTAGATACCTTTCTGCTTATGGTGTTACTGTCTCGTTTCATGATATATGACAATAGCATAATTTACATATTTGGTATTAGGGATACAGAATGGAATCGGAAAAGTAAGGTGCTAAGGCATGATTACACTTAGCTTACACTCAAGAGCAAGAGTACTCTTATCACTGTTGGGAATGTAGAAAGGTGAAGCCACTAAGAAAAACAGTATGGAGGTTCTTGAAAAAATTAAAAATAGAACTGCTAGATGATCCAGCAGTCCCACTTCTGGATTTATATCCAAAAGAATTGAAATCAGGATCTTGGAAAGATATCTGTATCCTCATGATCATTGCAGCATTGTTCACAGTAGCCAAGATAGAGAAATAACCCAAGTGTGCATCAACAAATAAATGAAGAAAGCATGGTATATGCCTACAACGGAATATCATTTAGTCTTAAAAAAGAGGGAGATTCTGCCATTTGAAACAACATGAATGAACCTAAAGGATGTTATGCTAAGTATAATATGCGAGTCACAGAAGGACAAATACTGCCTAATTCCACTTACATGAGAGGCATCTAAGATAGGCAAAGTCAAAGAAGCTGAGAATAGAGTGATGGTTTCCAGGGGCTGGGGATGGGAAAACAAGGAATTGGTTTTCAATGGGGTATAAAGTTTCTGTTATGCAAAATGAATATGTTCCAGAAATCTGCTGTAAAACATAGCACCTATAGTTAATATGGTATTGTACACTTTAAAATATATTAAGAGAATAGATGTCATGTTAAGTGTTCTCACCAAACACACACACATACACACACACATAAATGTACAAAATAAAATTTTTGGAGGTGATAGGTATGTTTGGTATCTTGCTTGTGGTGATGACATAATGAATATAGGCACGTGTCCAAACTCATCAGTATCTACCTATTAAATGTATGCAATTTTCGTACATCAATTGCACCTCAATAAAGCTGTTTTTAAAAAGGCAGGCAAATCAAAAGTAACTGAGCAAATATATAAATAAATGAGATAATTTCAACAAATGCTGCATGACATAAGGGTAGTAATACTGGTGAATGTGATAGAAAGTGACAGAGAAGAAATCTTTTATTTAGGTAGTTAGGAAAGGCTTTCTGTGCAGATGAAAATGGGATTAAGATTCATGTGCTATAAAGGAGTTAACAACTCCAGTTAAGGGAACAACTAGTGGGAAGGGTAGAAAATTCAAAGCAGAGGGGAGTAGACGTGAAGTAACAAGCTTGATGTGTCTAACAATGAGAGAGTAGGCTAGTGTAGTTAAGTCAGTCATCAGCTTCCTAAAAGTTAACTCAAGAAGGGAAAGAGTTTGAGTTATATTGTCCTCCTCTCCAAATATAAGGGGATTATCTCTAAAGAATGATTATCTCTAAAGGATGATTATATATATATATGTGTGTGTGTGTGTATATATACACACATATATACATATATGCACATATACATATATATACACACATATATACATATATATACATATACACATACACATATATATATACATATACACATATATACACACATATATATACACATATACATATATACACATATATATACACATATACATATATACACATATATACACATATATACATATATATACACACACATATATATACATATATATACACATACACACACACACACATATATATATATAATGTATTGTCTTGCCTACTAGAATGTATGGCTTCCATCTTTTTCTGGCCTTTGAAATTGGTACCCTTTCCAGAGGTAATTCTCCCCAGAACTCATGATCAGTGAGTGAACCCAAAGCCATAGACATTGTAATCCAACTCTTTGACACTTGAATGGTCACTGTTGAAAGTACAAATTATTCCATGATTTTTGATCTATTAATATGTTCTAGGAGCTACAGAATTACATGTATGAACTTTGAATGACTTCAGTCAAGTCATTTTTCTTCTCTGAGTCTTATTTCTCCTCTCTACAATGTGAGTGAGGTGAGGGGTGGGTAGGGGATCTGGGGTAAGTGGCTACCTGTGATCTCTACATTGGGTAGAGGGCTATGTTCACTATAGTTTCTTCCAGAATTTCTGTGATTTTAAGAAGCCTTTGGAATCTTGGAGTGACTATTACCAGGAAACTCTGATGTGTTGAAAAGCTCTCCTACATGGTTGATGTCAGCTGTGCCTGAGGCTTTTAAATGGGTCAATAGACTCCAAAGGTGGGCTGAAGACAAACCTGGCAATTATAGATTAAAGGGCAATTATAACAGGGCTCATAATTGTTCTCTTACAATCCTGCCTTCATTGTTGGTTAATAACCAAATTCTCTCTTTCCAGGGAACTCCACCCTCACCTTTTCCCGCTAGGGTAGGTGAGGCCAGATCAGAACAGGGTAATTGAGTTCTCCCTGGGGAGTTTGGGGTCATGTGAACAGAACTCCTTGATCTCATCTCAGATGGCTCCAGGGAAGTACTCCTTTGGGAGGTAGGGCAGAATGACTCAGGAAACGGGAAGTCAAAAGGAAGTTTATGAAGTCTGAGAATGGGATTGTTAGGTAAACCCAAGTGTAGATACTCCTGGAGGCAGGTGGTATGGGCTACAATACTGGGCTGGAACCCAGGAGACCCTATGTATGTGTCAACCATGACTTGCCAGGAGACTGGGGAGTAGTTCCTTCACCTCTGGGATTCAGTTGCTTCATCTGTGAAAAGAGGAGGTTGGCTTAACTGATCTGTAAGTATCTTCTAAACAGGATATGAGGTTAGTGCAAAACTAATTATGGTTTTTGTCATTAAAAGTAAAGTAATGGCAAAATCCACAATTACTTTTGCACCAACCTCATATTTTTAGGATTCTAGATGCATGTGACTGAGTGGACTACTTCTGAGCTTCAGATTTCAATTCTGTAAACAGACAATAACAATAGTAACTTCATCAGAGAATTATTGTGAGGATTAAATGAATTTAACATGGCATCTCTACTTTATTCATTCAGGGACTCATTTAATGGTTACTCATTAGACTTCTACTTTAAGCCACACTCTATGCTAGGAGAGGATGAATAATTCATATAGTTGAACTAGGTATCTTAGGTGAATTAGAAAGATACCTTCACAGAGCTAGAAGTCTTGAGGGGCATACAGTGAACATTCAAAAATGGAAGCTATTTTTTTGAGGCATTTCTGTTATTGAACAGTCAGATCAAATCCCACTGTCTAAATTATGGCAAATGGCAGGGAAAAATATTCCAAGACATGGTGAAATTCTCAAGAGAAGCTATTCTCTGTCCTTGGTCTAAATTAAAGATGACACATTCAAATATCTTCAGAGCAAAGCAGATAATATAAGTTAATATAGTGGGCTGGATGTCAGAAAATCTGAAAGAGGGGGATTAGGATGAACTAGAGTTTGCATGCATTCTCCAAAGCAGAAAGCTGCTAGTCAGCTCTCCTGCCTACTGCTGCCACGTGAGAATGTGAGTCTAATGTTGCCACAACTCACTATCTTTCAGCAGAAGCCAGGAATCCAGATTTTCACATAAAAATCATCCAGATTTCAAGTGATAGCAACTTATTCAAATATTTTAAAACATTATGTAGCCACTGGTTTGCTATCTTAAAGCCAATTACTTCAGATAAGCAAGAGTACTGTAATTGTCTACGTTTTCAAAAAGGAAGGTAAGGATAAAGTAAAGGGGATGAATGATTATTGACTATCATCTATGAGCCCCAGGCATCTTACAGACAATATATATCATTTCATCTGTTGTTCACAACAATTCTGAGAAGCACTGGTGTTTAGTTCTGACTTTTTTCCCTGATGCAATTCACATATGGAAAATGCGTTTTGAGAAACACTGGTATAGACAGATATGACTGGCAGCACAAGGAAGATTGAATATAGGAGCAAGATAAGAGGCAGGAAGTAATAGTGGAGGAAGTAATAGTGGAAATATACAAGGTGGTCCTAGTGGGGAGAAAAAACAGGACAGATTTGAGATAAAATGAAGAAGTAATTAACTTATATTTTTCAAAGTTCATCAATAATGTCTGAGAGGGGAATTTTACCTCTTCTATCTCCCCATGTTAGATGGAGGAGGAAGGGACTTTACAACTGTACCCCTTTTCTTTTCTCTTTTCACCCTCAGGCTATCTCTTTAATAGCTGTGTTCAGTCCCAGGTCAGCCATACCTCCAAGTGGACAACAGAAACTAAAACCTTGTCCTATAGCCTGGATCTTAGTCTACACCTTGATGCCACACAGAATAATTTCTCAGAGCAATGAATTTCTATAGAAAAGACTTCATGGTGGCTAATGCCTGTAATCTCAACACTCTGGGAGGCCAAGGTAGGTGGATCACTTGAGTCCAGGAGTTTGAGATCAGCCTGGGCAACATGACAAAATCCCATCTCTACAAACAAATATCAAAACTAGCCAGGAGTTGCGATGCACGCTTGCAGTCGCAGGTACGTGGGAGGCTGAGGTGGGAGGATCAATCAAGCCCAGGAGGTAGAGGCTGCAGCGAGGTATGACTGGGCCCCTGCACTCCAGCCTGGGCAACAGAGAAAGCCTCTGTCTCTAAACAAACAAACAAACAAACAAACAAATAAATAAATAAATAAATAAATAAAAGACTACTCAGTCATTCTTCCTGATCCCCTGATCCAAGGACTTCTTTCCTCTGGTTGTCATTACACTGGCAGTGAGAAATGTAGATTAAATAGTCAGAAGATGTAAATTCAGTTCTTGGCTCCACACTTATAAGAAGTTCGACCTTCAACCATCAACTTCACAAACCTTATCCTCAATTCCCTTATCTGTAAATGTAGATAATATTGTTCTCCTACTCAGAAGGACTAATTTGTGGATAAAATAAGATAATGGATTTAAAGGTCTTCTAATCCATGCTTCACAGAGAAGCCAGGGTGATAAAACTTTTACTCTTTAGCATGACTGAAACAACTTTTTATAATTTCACCCCTCCTATAATCCCTTCTTTTTAAATTTCATACTCAAAATTTATACTCCAGCCCCACTGCCCTTTTATTCCTTAAGGCCACTGTGCGTGCTGTCTCCTCTACCTGAACCACTTTCCATCCCACCCACCCTTCAATCTTCACTACTTACTGTTCACACTTCAGGTATTTATTGAGTGCTTACTATGTACCTGGCAATGGACTAGGCACTGGGGATAGAGTGATAAAAAAGGCAAACACAACAACACTTTGGAGAAGCTAATATTTTA
Source organism: Cacajao melanocephalus (assembly GCA_963573385.1). NCBI lineage: Eukaryota > Metazoa > Chordata > Mammalia > Primates > Pitheciidae > Cacajao > Cacajao melanocephalus. The sequence goes on from CAUYLG010070662.1 coordinate 80,426, forward strand.
GTGAGAAATGCAAATGCTACATTCCTGCCTTCACCAACCAAAATATATTCAGAATTGTAATAGGTGCTACTAAGCCAGGAATAGTATAGAATGCTAAAAGTTCATGTAGTCAATGAGAGGGCTAAATTTAATCTAAGCGTTCAGATAAGTGACATATTAGATGAGACCTGAGTGTACAGACCCAAGTGGGAAAGAAAATTGGTGGGATCAATACTAGAGAGAAGAAGTAGGTAAGTGCAATTATTCAAACCTTGTATGATGTGTCAAAAAGTTTTCATTTAGAAGTTAGAAGAGTTGTGAAAGTTCTTGGAAGGTTTAAATCAGAAGAATCATAGATATAAATAAAATACCTATTCATCAAATATTAATCGACTGTCCATGGTATGCTAGTTACTGTGCTAGGCCCTGGATATGATCAAATGTATGCTTTAACAGGTAATTCTGGCTTTGGAGTTGAGAACTGAAAGGGAGGGAAAAATGGCAAATGTGAGGACTACTTAAAAAAAGATGATTGCAAAAGATGTTGAGTGGTTAGATTAGCAATGGAAATACAAAGAAAGGAGCAGATTCAAGAGAGAGTGGGGATCAAAGCAAAATAACTTGGTTATAAACTGAACGTGAAGGTGAACAAGAGAAAAGAGTTAACATAACTGCTTTAAGAAACTTAGTTTATAGTGGCACCCACCATACAGAGTAAATGAGCAGTTGAAAAGGAGAAAACTTGTAGGGAGATGATAGCAAATCCAGTTTTGAATGTGTTGAGTTTGAATAGCTTGTGAGATATAAAATTACAGATGCATGTAGTCAGTTGGACATAATTAAGGGGTTCAGAAGAATGAGGTGAAGACCCAAATGTAAAAGCAATGAATATACTGATTGTTATGATTGGACTAGATGTGGTAATCCAGAGAGAGTTTAAATTGAGAAAAGAATATATACAGGACCAAGCCATAAAGAGTTTCAAAATAAAGAGCAGATAAAGGGATCCAGTAAGAGAGGCTAAGTTGGAGTTAGAGAGTTAGATACCAAACCAGGAAGATACAGCATTGAATAAACCAAGGGAAGAAAATGTTTCACACCCTGTAGAATGCATAGATACATGAAGTGAGTTTATGACCAAAAAAAAGTCATTGGATTTAATGACATAGAGTTCACAAATGTTCTTGGAGAAAAAATGTTTTAGTAATTTGGTGGTAGCAGAAGACAGAGGGGAGTGAGCTGAGGAATGAAAAGATGGAATGAATCATTGTAAGCTATACTTTCAAAGGTGTATTTATAAAGAAAAGGAAGGAGATCATTTTGATGCTGGAAGATGCAATGTTTTGTTAGTGTCTTTGTTCTAAGAAGAAAAATGTATAAGGATATAAATAGTATAAATAATCTACTAGAGAAGGAGAGATATAAAATATAGGATATAAGGAAAGAGTTTATATGTAGTTTCCTAATAATTTAGGAAGGCATAAGCAATGCTGCAATGAAAAGATTAAATTTAGAAAGAAAGGAGGACATCTCCTGCATTGTATCAGGAGGGAATGGGGAGAGTATGCATGAAAAAGTTTTAATTCTTTGGAGACAAATTACACTACTCTGTTATTATTCTTAATAAATAAAGAAAGAATAGGGTGTTGTGGGTTTAAGAATGATAAAGGCTAGGTATGGTAGCTCATGCTGTAATCCCAGCACTTTGGAAGGCCAAGGCAGGGGGATCACTGAACTCAGGAGTTCGAGACCAGCCTGGCCAACATGGTGAAACCTTGTCTCTACCAAAAATACAAAAAATTAGCTGGGCATGGTGACTTGTACCTGTAGTCCCAACTACTCAGGAGGCTGAGGCAGAAGGATTGCTTGAGCCAGGGAGGCAGAGGTTATAGTAAGCTGAGATCACACCAGTGCACTCCAGCCTGGGTGACAGAGTGAGACCCCAACTCCAAAAAACAAAACAAAACAAAAAAGATGAAGAAGAATATAAGAAGTTGACAGGAGAAACCCTAGTAAGATTGAATGGAAGCATGAAGAGCCCAGTTGACATTGATGACTGATGACATATTGATGCCAATATTCAAAACTATGCTTTTCTGTAGTTGTCTGTACTATCACAGAAGATGGAGAGTTGCATGCATCCACTGCAGGTGTTTGGCCAAGGAGGGAAATTAAAGACCAAAAGGCAAGGGAGATCAAGAGGCTGATGCAAGCAGTGATTGAAATATGAACTATGGACTCTACCACAGATAGAAACGTTGGAACTGATAGATGGAGAAAGAGGAACACTACCAAGTGACAGAAAGTCCTAATGAGTTAAAAGGCATGGCTGGAGTGGGAGATCTATAAACTGACAGTATAAAAGATCATGGTCTAAAAGTGAGATGTTGGAACTGATAGCTTTTTTATGGAACAATATCATGTGAGGACAAAGTCCACAGTGTGGCCCAGGAATGGGTGGCTGAGGTGGAATGGAGAAATGGTCACTGGAGATGAGCAGATCAAGGAAGTGAGAGATTGGATTGCTGGACAGAAAATCCACAAAAACCCTGACCTCACCTACTGTGATGGCAAGAGCACAGATAAAGAGAAAGCTCCAAACGACAAACTTAAAATACTTAAAGAACCAGTTTCAATTGAGGCAAGAAGATGAAGTTTGGATTCAGCTTGACTTCACCTTTTGGGGAATAACAATGTCATAGATATAAGGTAGGATAAATTTAGTCTGGGCAAACTCTCTGGATGAAAGGTTGGTACCAACCTAGCATAATTCTTGCCTGGCCTGGAAGGAGATTCTGGTGAGTGAAGAGAGAAATATAGATTTTCTTCTTTTTTTTTTTTTTTGAAAGAAAGAAAAAGAGAAGAAAGAAAGTAAGAGTGAAAGAAAGAAAAAAAAGAATGTAAGAGAGAAAGAAAGAGGAAGAGAAAGAGGGAGAGAGAACGGGATTCTTGTTTTATTGCCCAGGCTAGAATGCAGTCTAAAAATGGGTATTAAAAACCTCTTTTATGCCAATA
>CAUYLG010070664.1:0-10750 GCA_963573385.1 Cacajao melanocephalus
TCCCTCCTTTCCCTTCCTTCCCTTCCTTTCCTCCCGTCCCTCCCTTCCCTCCCTTCCACCCTCCCTCCCTTCCTCTCTTTCTTTCTTTCTCTCTCTCTTTCTTCCTCCTTCCTTCTTTTCTTTCTTTCTTTCTTTGTAGTATTTCCTTTTTCATCTCTGATTTTATTTCTTTGGGTCTTGTCTCTTTAGTTTTTTTTTTTTTTGGCTAAATAAAGGTTTAAAAATTTTTTTATCTTTTCCAAAAACAAAATTTTCCTTTTCTGATCTTTTGTATTGTTTTTAATTCTCAATTTCATTTATTTCTGCCCTAAGCTTTATTATTTCTTTTCTTCTACTAATTTTGAGTTTGTTTGTTCTTGCTTTTCTAGCTTTTTGAGGTGCATTATTAGGTTGTTTGTTTAACAGCTTTCCACTTTTTTTGATGTAGGTGTTTATTGTTATAAACTTTCCTCTTAAAACTGCTTTTGCTTTATGTCATAAGTTTGGGTGTGTTGTGTTTTTCATTTGTCTCAAGAAATGTTGTAATTTCTTTCTTGATTTCTTCATTGACCCACTGGTTGTTCAGGAGCACATTGTTTAATTTCCAAGTATTTATGCATTTTCTAAAATTCGTTTTGTTATTGATTTCTAGTTTTATTTCATTGTGATCAGGACAGATTGTTGATATAATGTTGTTGTTGTTGTTGTTGTTGTTTTTTTTTAAGATTTATCAGGCTGAGTATCATAGTTCACACCTATAGTTCCAGCTGCTCAGGGGGCTGAAGTGGGAGGATTGCTTGAGCTAAGGAGTTCAAGACCAGCCTGGGCAACAGAGTGAAACCCCATCTCTACAAAAAAAAAAAAAAAAAAAAAATAGAAAAATTAGCCAGGTGTAGTGGCACATACCTGTAGTCCCAACTACCTTTGAGGCTGAGGTGGCAGGATCACTTGAGCCCAGAGGTTGAGGCTGCAGTGAGCTATGTTGGTCTGGGTGACACAGCGAGACCCTGTCTCAAAACAACAACAGCAACAAAAACCATAAAATTTGTTTGTGGCCTAGCATGTGGTGATTTTGGAGAATGTTCCATGTCCAATGAGAAGAATGTGTATTATGCAACAGTTTGCATGAAATATTCTGTAAATGTCAGTTAAGTTCACTTGATCTAGAGTGTAGCTTAATTCTGATATTTCTTTGTTGATTATGTGTTTTAATGATCTGTCCTTTGCTATTAACAGAGGTAATAATAGAGGGATATAATAGAGAGATAGTGAAGTCCTCTACTATTGTTATATTGCAGTTTACCTCTTCCTTTTGATCTATTAATTTTTACTTTATATGTTTCAGTGCTCCAATGTTGGGGGCATATATATTTATAATTTTTATATTTTCTTACTGAATTAACCCCTTAATTATTAGTGACCTTCTTTGTCTCTCTTTGCAGTTTTTGACTTGAAATCTGTTTTATCTGAGGTAAGTATAGCTATTCTTGCTTTTATAAAATTTCAGTTTTTATGGAATATCCTTTTAAACCCATCACTTTTTTTTTTAAAGATAGTCTTGCTCAGTCACCCAGGCTGGAGTGCAATGGTGTGATCCCAGCTCACTGCAACTCTCCATCTCCTGGTCTCAAGCAGTCCTCTCACCTCAGCCTATGTAGTAGCTGAGACTACCTCATAGCCACCACACCTGGCTAATTTTTGTATTTTTTATAGTGATGAGGTTTCATCATGTTGCCCAGGCTGGTTTCAAACTCCTGAGCTCAAGTGATCTGGTGACCTTTACTTCCAAAAGTGGTGGTATTACAGGAATGAGCCACCTAGTCTAGCCCCCATCATTTTCATTCTCTGTGTCTTTATACGTGAAGTGAGTGTCTGTAGGCAGCATGTAGTTGGGTCTTTTTAAAAAATTTATTAAGTCATTCTCTGTCTTTTTATTTTTTGAGAAAGAGTCTCACTCTGTCACGCAGGCTGGAGTGCAGTTACTTGATCTTAGCTCACTGCAACCTATACCTCCTGGGCTCAAGTGATCCTCCCACTTCAGCCTACAAAATATCTGGGACTATAGGCATGCACCACCATGCCCAGCTAATTTTTGTATTTTTAGTAGAGACGGGATTTCACTATGTTGGCCAGGCTGGTCTTGAACTCCTGGCCTTAGGTCATCTACCTGCCTCGGCCTCCTAAAGTGCTGGGATTACAGGCATGAGCAATCTTGCCTGGTCATATATCTTTTAAGTGGAAAATTTAGTTCATGTTATTATTGATAGGTAAGGAGTTACTACTACCATTTTGTTACTTGAATTTTGGTTGTTTTATAATTTTTCTCCTCTTTTCTTTTTTTCTTACTGTATTCCCTAGTAAATAAGTGATTTTTCTCTGGTAATTTCCTGATTTTTGTTATTAGTGTGTCTATTAATGGTTTTTGCTTTGTAGTTACCATGGAGCTTACGAAAACTTCTTATAATTATTAGAAATTATTTTAAACTGATGGCAACTTTAATCACAAAGAAAAGAAACAAATAAGCAAAGAAAAAACTATAACACTCTGTACTTTAACTTCATTCCTCTACTTTTTAATTTTGTGTTTTCTCAATTTATATCTTTTTATATAGCTTATCTCAACAAATTGCAGTTATTATTTTTGATAGATTTGCTTTTCAGTCTTTATACTAAAGATCTGGTCGCCTTATACATCACAATTACAGTATTGGAATATTCTGAATTTGCATGTGTACTTACTTTTACCAGTGAATTTTATGCCTTCAGATGATTTCTTGCTACATGATAGTGTCTATTTCTTTCAGATAAAAAAACTGTCTTTACCATTTCTTTGTAAGACAGGTCTGGTGATGATGAATTCCCCTAGCTTTTGTTTGTCTGAGAAAGTCTTTATTTTTTCTTCATGTTTGAAGAATAACTTTGCTAGATACAGTATACTCAGTTGGAAGTTTTTCCCTTCAGCACTTTGAAGATGTCATCCTACTCTCTCCTGGCCTATAAAATTTCCTCTGAGCAGTCTGTTGCCAGATGTATAGGAACTCCTTTATATGTTATTTGCTTCTTTTCTCTTGCTGCTTTAAAGAGTTTTTTTGACCTTTGGGATCTTTATTATTATATGCATTGGGGTAGTCTTATTTGGGTTGAATCTTCTTTGTATTTGTTGACCTTCTTATACCTGGGTATTTATATCTTTCTCTAGGTTGAAAGTTCTCTGTTATTATTTCTTTGAATAAACTTTATACTATATTTTTTTCTGCCTCTCTTTCCCTTCTGACCTGGGGTGGGTCCCAAATGCTGTTTGGAGCAATGGCTCAGAATCAGGGCTCAGAATTTGGGATTCTACCCATCTGTGCTTTACTGTGACTGGGCTGGTACCTGGTTACAAGAGAAAATTTCCTGTACTCTTCCCTCTTCTTCCCCAATTGGAAGGAGTGTCTGTCCATGCTGCATTGTCCAGAGTTGGGAGTGCTGGTGACACATGCACTCCCATGGGTGCCAAAGCAGGTGTCATGCTGGGTTGCACCCCTAGCACACAGCTTCTAAGACCAGTGCAGTATGGGAGCTTAAATGACGATTACAGTTGTTATGGCCTGGATGCAGCTGAAATGTATCTGGGGACCAAGGCCACTTTAGGTAGCTGGTAGTGAAGCCAGTCAGGACCCAGTTTCCTCCTGCTAGACAGTAGATTCTTCTCTTCCCCAGGGCTAATCTAAATGCTCCCTCCCTGGGCACCTGAAGAATTCTTCCCAGTACTGTATAGCTTTACTTTTTAAAAAATTTTATTTAGGTAATGTGTACATGTGCAGGTTTGTTTTACAGGTATATGTGTGTCATGGGGGCTTGGTGAACAGATTATTTTGTTACCCAGGTAATAAGCGTAGTACCTGAAGCTACATAACTTTTGTCGTTAGTCATTTAAATCCCCAACTTCTTCTGAGTTTTTTTGAGGCTCCTTAAGAAAACAGAAGCATGAGCTAATTTGGGTGAGCTTAGACTCCAGAAAAGATCTAGTTTAATCTTTTCATCTGAATTAATCTTTATTAGAGGGATATATGGCCAGACGATGAATCCAAATTTGAAAAGATTGGAGGAATTATAATTATTTTAGAAAGGCAAATTAAGGAGCTCGAAGGGGCTTATAGGAAAGAAGGCAATTGCAGGAAGGGAACAAAAGAGTAAGGTGGCCATTTTCAGTAGTCCAGTACTTTCCAGCAATACAAAGAAATGAGTATTGCAAATAGAAAGATAAACAGTATTCATAATAGAATTGTCTTTTCTTCTACCCTGATATGAAAAGTTTTTTGGGGAAGCTGTTTATACTGATATAGTCTTTGTTTTTGCCCATGTATTATGGGGAAGCTGTCTGTGGAAGTCATCTCTTTCTGTAGGTCTTGTAATGGGCTTCAGAGTTAGATTTTCAATAGAACTGCAAATTTAGTTTGTGAGATTCTTTGCTCATTTACACCTGAAAGCATGAACCTACAGGCATATTCTCTTCATTTTAAAGAGCAGTATTTCTGGTTAAGGGTACCTTAATGATCCTTTTGTTGTGGTTTTAAGGCTAACTCTGGTTGGTATCTTTCTGTTGTACCCAGCCTCCAGGTTGTATATCATGCAGGGTTGTGCTTGATGGTGTCCTTGGGATGTGCAACTTGCATCCATTGAGCATATGATTGTGCCTATGGTATTGGTTTTTGACAGTATCTGACAATTCAGAATGTGTTTTATTCTGAAACATTGAACAATTTTAATTTAAAATTGTTAGTTTATTTTATCTTTTTAGAGCTTTAAGGGTTATATAGACAAATAAGTTTTCATTTTAAAGGGAGAACCTTCTGTAATTCTTTAAGTATTTCACCTGTAAAGTAAATTCCTTTATTATTAGAGGTTATTGAATGTATTCCTAATGTGGGGAAAGTAAAACCTATAAATATTTTTTATTGTAACAATTAAGGGCTTAATCATTTGTTAGAAGAAATATAATCTAACCAGAAAATTATAGATGAAACATCTAGTTTTTCAATTTTGGCACCTGAATGCTATCCATTTTTAAATGGTTACATAGTCTTTGAGTTGGTCAGAGCTTTATCCTACACTTATAATTGTTTTTTTGGGTTACAATTACAAATAAAGCAAGGCTTTGTTACTAGTTGAACCTGTCAGGTAAAAACATCTTCACCAATAGTTTTGTAATATTTGTTCCAATTTGTCCTGCCATTATGGGTGCTTTCATGTGACATGAGAACAAAAATTCTGACAATTGACTTAGGTACCACCAAGTTACCTTCTTTGAAATGCTAAAGTCCAGCTTTCTATTCATGAGACAGGTCTGAAATAACCAGTATCTTTTTCTCTTCTGAGGTAGAATAATTATTATATTTGAATTAGTCCTTCTGAGTTCATTATATCAGACTGAACAACTATCTTTTAGATGCTAATAGTGGTTAAATCAGTGTGGACTGTTGATTTTGCAGAGTAATTGCTTAGGTTATTTCCTTTAGCTTAAAAAAATTATATATGTGTTTCAGTCTTAATGACAGAGATTCCCTTCAGATGTGGGATAGGCTCTCATGAGTCATTATTTTCTTTTTCTTTTTTTTTTTTTTTAAACTGAGTCTCATTCTGTTGCCTAGGCTGGAGTGCAGTGGGGCAATCTTGGCTCACTACAACCTCTGCCTCCCAGGTTTAAGTGATTCTCCAGCCTCAGCCTCTGGTGTAGCTGATATTACAGGCATGTGTCACCACACCCAGGCAATTTTTGTATTTTTGGTAGAGACAAGGTTTCACCATGTTGGCCAGGCTCGTCTAGGACTCCTGACCTCAGGAGATCCACCTGCCTTGGCCTCCCAAAGTGCTGGGATTACAAGCATGAGCTAGTGCACCCAGCCTCTTTTTCATTTTTGAATGGAGTTTCTGAGTTTGTTTCAATGTCCTTTCATAATCATAAAAAACTTGAAGGCATGTTTATTTGCATAGATGTTAACTGTTAAACCTTTAACAACTTGTCATGGTTTGAGCTATTAGCTCAGCCATCTGAGTAAAATGAGCTATGATGTGAAGAAGAAGTTTCAATCACAGAATGTTCAGAAGGTATAGCATATTCAGTACTGTGGGAGATCAGTCAGGATAGTTGGAAAGATTGTAAAATTATAGAATATAGTCACAAACCTTCTTGGAAGGCCAAGAAGTTTGCATAGTTTCAGTAGAAGTCTTGGCTGAGGGCAGCCTATTCCCCTTTACTTTTAGTTGTTAAAGAAAAGCAAATAACTAGGGAATGTGGGGGAATTTATCTGAATAACTTGTTTACTCATGTGATCCTAAAACTAACTAATCTTTCACAAGCTAGATGGCTCTCTCAGTAGGAGGAGGGCTACTGGATTTATCACCTGCAGATGGTGTTTGCTTTAGACTTCAGAACCTGGCCTTTAATCATTATCCATAAGCATAAGCATATTGACTCAGAGCCTCTGTTATTAAATCTATACTACATAAATGCCTAGAGTACTAGCTGGTTGGGGCTGTGGCTGCTGTCTCTCTCAGAAGTGTCTGTGAGTGGCCACAGATCCCCAGCCCACTCTTTCACTGGAGATTTGTGTTTGAGTGAATTTGTTCATCTGTCGCTGGGTCAGGGTCTATGGGTCAGACTCTGACACAGTACAACATATACTTCTGTAAATTTTAAGTAATGAGCCATTAACAAAAATTTTATATCAGGATTGTCCAGAGGAACATAAGAGTCAGGACATAGCATGCTTAGATTTTTGAATAACTGCTAGCATAGGATTTGCTTTTGTCAGGAAGGGAAAATAAGATTGCAGAATTGTTTTGTTTTGTTTTGTTTTTGAGAGACAGGTCTCACTGTGTCTCCCAGGCTGAAGTGTAGTGGTGTCCTCATAGTTCACTGCCACCTCATACACGTGGGCACAAGCCATCCTTCTGCCTCAGCCTCCTGAGTAGCTAGTATTATAGGTGTGTACCAACATGCTTGGCTAATTTGTAAAATTTTGTAGAGATAGGGTCTTGCTATGTTGTCCAGGCTGATCTTGAACTCCTGGTCACAAGCAATATGCCCACCTTGGCCTCCCAAAGTGTTAAGATTTTCACAGTTGTGAACCACTATGCCTGGCTAGTAGCTGGATTTAAATTGGAACAGAATTTGATAGTTATGATGTTAGCAGTAGAGTGAATCTGCACAAGTCTGCAGTAACCTCAATTCTTGACTTCTCAGAATAAAGAATTTAACAGGGGGCATAAGGCAGAGTGAGAGACCAAGGCAAGTTTTAGAGCAGAAGTGAAGTTTATGTAAAGTACACTTGAAAGAGGGCCAAGTGGGCAACTTGAGAGATTCAAGTGCAGTTTGACTTTTGACTTAGTGTTTTATATGTTGGTGTACATCCAGGGTCTTGTGTTCCTTTTACCCTGATTCCTCCCATAGGATGGGCTGTCTACATGTTCAGTAGCCTGCCAGCACTTGGGAGGGCTGCATGCACAGTGTGTTTACTGAAGTTGTTCACATCCTCACTTGAGGCATTTTTCTCTTACCAGGTGAATTTTCCTAGAGGAAGGTTATATACCAGTTAAACTCTACCATTTTGCCTCTTAATGCACGTGCTTGAGCCCCCTTGCCCAACTCCTGAGATCTTATTGGAAAGCTGATCACTGGTTTTAGATTTTTCTATCTATTGGGAATCTGCCTTTCCCTGGGGCTGGGTGTGACCAATTATTATTTTGTAGAGATAGTTGACAACTGCCTGACCATAACCTGATGGTTGTCTGATGTTCCAGTTGTGGGGGGGGCCCTCTCCTGCCCTGCTCAGGCATGCCTATCTGCTGTAACAAGGAGGGAAGGAGACAATCAAATAATTTTATAATCAGTAATGTGGCTGGCCAAGAAGAGTTGACTATTGTTTTGGAATAAAAAGTCTTCTACCACATAATGGACTCATGAGTGAGAACTAGACATAGAACAATGTCTGTAGAGACTTCAACTAAATTAGCTGGCTCTGCTATAGCATGTAAACAAGGCAGATAATTCTTAGCTTCAGGGTAAAGAGAAATGCTAAGATAAGCAGTGTGCTTGTTATGAGTTCCTCATTTTTGAAGGAGTACTGCTAAAGTACAACCATGCTTTTAGGTACAGAATTTAGCATAGTTAGGAATACCCAAAGCCAGGGCTTATATGTTTAAGAATGATAAATGACTTCTTGACATTTAGCTCCCAAGGAAAAGGTTTTAGGTCATTCAGTTTTTTTTCTTATAGCAGTTAAGCCAATTAAATTACGGCATATATCAAACATTGATTTATTTCAACCTCCCTTTTTTATAGGAGATGGAAACAGATTTTTGTTTTATCAGTAATCATCTGGTAAGTATTAAAGACAGGCTGGATATAAAGGGCATCTGAGCAGTTTTATTGTTTTGAATTTGTGGCCTGAATTCGGTAAAAGAAATATTTAGGCTGAGTGAAGTGCCTCACACCTGTAATCCCAACACTTCTGGAGGCTGAGGTGAGAGAACTGCTTGAGCCCAAGAGTTCGAGACCAGTCTCAAAAAAAATAAAAAACTAAGGTGGGTGTGGTAGCACATGCCTATGGTCCCAGTTACTTGGGAGGCTGAGGTAGGAGGGTCACTTGAGCTCAGGACGTTGAGGCAACAGTGAACTGTGATTGTGCCACTGTACTCCAGTCTGAAGATTTGTCTGAAAAGTTGTCATTCTAATAAGACTGATATATAAGGCATATGTGCCTAAAGGCAAGAAATAATTAGACTTGGTTCAGAGCAGAAATTCTAAACATTTTTTGAGTCATGGACCCTGTGGCAGTTTGATGAAGTGTACACCATTTCTAACAAAAATATGTTTTAATGCTTAGATAAATACATAGAATTTTAAAGAAGACCAACTATATTGAAATGTCCTTCTGGAATTTGGCAGTTGTTTTATGTGTCATCTTGTGGCATTTTGTGCCTTCCTGAAATAATGGTTTTCAGTTCTGATGTTTACTTTTTGACAATGTTACTTATAAAATTTATAGTATTAAGAATAATGACCCATGAACACCATTTGTACAACATATTGCATGTGCATGTTTTTGCTTCATAATACAGATGATGTTTAAAAAAAGATAAACTGGGAGGCTGGGAGGAGGGGTGAGGGATGAGAAATTACCTATGGGTACAATGTATGCTAATGGGTGATAGTAAAACTAATAGCCCAGACTTCACTACTATGTAATATATTCATGTAGCAAAGCTATACTCATACCCCTTAAAGTATAAAAATAATAAAGACAGAGAGAGAGAGAATACACAAGGCAATATAAATGAATCTCTGAGGCTGAGGTAACACATAGGGCTGGATTGTTATTACAAATCAGGATTAAATATATAAGAGATATTACCTAGTATCAAACCTTATTAAATAATTTCAAGACTACAGGCAATCCAGAGGTTCAGAAGTAGCAGAGAGATTCTGAGGCATTGATAGCAGTTCACTAGGTTCTTCCTTCCCACTTCAGACATACACTGGTTCAGAATAGGTGAGATTCCTAAGTGAGGTTTGTGGGGTTTCTCAGGGATAGTGTTTTAATTATGAAGCATCCTATTTTATATCTTAGAGAGTTGCATAGCTTATGAGACATTCTCCAAGAAGACATAGATCTTGATTCTATTTACTGAAGACCTTAGCCATGAACATTCTGCTAAATATTTTTCAGAGATAAATTCTCTTTCTTCTAGTGAGTATTATTAGTGTGTTTAACTGGAAATCCAGTTGACAAAGAGATTAGATCAGGTCTCCTTATTTTTAAGTTTTTCCTAAGGATCCCTATTCCCTTTCCATTTTTTGAAGGAAGTGAATGGAAGGCAGACCAACTCTTTTAACACCTTTCTACTGGCCATTCGCAGAACTTCAACACTGTAAATGACTTGTACCACTGTCCAATCTGTTATCAATATTTATTTTAAATAATAAATTGAAATAACACTTCACGAGTGACCTCAACTGTTAAATGTATTTAAACTTGTCTGGTCTATTCATCTTGCCTGTACAGCTATTTGTGTTTCAAAAGGGCATGTTGCCTTAGGGATTAAGATAAGATTTCTTATTTGAATTGCCCAGATTTGCAAAATACTAACAGAATGAAAATGATGCTTCCCCCTTTGTGTCATTAATCAACAAGCAATTATAGATAGGGATTTCTGGGTCATGATTGTAAAAACATGCAACATTACCATTTTGCTGCTGACCAAGTACTAGGCACAGTGTTATTTATCCAATAGTTTCCCAGCTACATCACAAGAGCATCTATTGACAAAAAGACTACAATCACATTTGATATAGCTTGGGATCTAAAAACTATTGCAATTTCAAAATAACATGAATCTAAAACATGTTTCAACCTCTGTAACAACTGTAATATATTATAAAGTATCCATAATTCCCATTTAAGACAAAAATCACAGGCACTACTAATAATACAGTGGAATTTATTTATTTGATTGCCTGTACTCATAATCCAAGGATATGTTAAGTTTTTTATTTTTTTTATTTTTTTTTTATTTTTATTTTTTGAAAGAAAGAAAAAGAGAGGAAAGAAAGTGAGAGTGAAAGAAAGAAAGAAAATGAATGTATGAGAGAAAGAAAGAGGAAGAAAAAGAGGGAGAGAGAACAGGATTCTTGTTCTACTACCCAGGCTAGAATGCAGTCTAAAAATGGGTATTAAAAACTTCTATTATGCCAATAATTGTGTTTAACAATGGAGACAGGAAGGAA
>CAUYLG010070667.1:0-14979 GCA_963573385.1 Cacajao melanocephalus
TAGAAGGAGAGGCATTCTGCTTTTAGGTATTTTCAGCCTTTTTACCCTGGTTTCTTTCCATCTTTGTGGATTTATCCACCTGTCGTCTTTGTAATTGCCGACTTTCAAATTAGGTCTCTGAGTGGACGTCCAACTTGTTGACTCCCAGCGCCAAAGTCTAAGCAACCCACTGCGCCGGCTGAAACAGCGGCGTTGAGATTTGTGGGGCCTTTCTGCCCGGGAAGCTCCGGTCTGGTTTCCCTCCTCAGTCCTGTCTTCAATCAGCTGAATGGGCAACTCTGCCTTCCCGGGGCTCCAAACGTCGACCAAAAGGGCACTCAGTCCCGTTTACTCCGCACCGAGAACCGCCGTGCCAAGGCGCTGGCAAAACCGCCACGCCGGCCACAAGAGTCGTGCTGGTGACCTGTGGGGCTCCACTGCTGGGAATCTCCAGGTCCGTGGGCAAAAAAAATTTGTCTGAAAGTGTGGCGTCCACTTGTTCTCTGTGCTTTCACTGGGAGATACAATCCTGAGCTGCTAGTAATCGGCCATCTTGGATCTCTTTCCCACAACAAATTTAAAATAAGGAAGTGAGAGAAGACATATAGTTGGAGGCTGGGCACAGTGGCCTGTAATTCCAGCACTTTGGGAGGCTGAGGCAGGAGGATCACTTGAGGCCAGGAGTTCAAGACCACCCTGGGCAATATAGTGAGACCCTGTCTTAAAAAAAAAAAAAAAATTTAGCCAGACATGGTGGCATGCATCTGTAGTTACAGCTACCTCGGAGAATAAGGCAGGAGAACTGTTTGAGCCCAGGCTAGGCAACAGAGTGAGACACTGTCTCTAAGCAGGGGGCGGGGTGGGGGGGGGGAAGACATATAGATGGTAACAAGCATATGAAAAGATGCTTCCCATATGTCATTAAGGAACTGCAAATTAAAACAATAAGATACTGCTGCCCAACTATAGAATGGTTAAAATCTAAAATATTGACAACACTGAATGCTGCCAAGGATGTGGAACAACAGAAGCTCTCATTCACTGGTGGTATGAATGCAAAGCAGTACAGCTACTTTGAAAGATAATTTGGCACTTTCCCACAAAGCTAAAATTAGTCTCATTATACAATCCAGCCAAATTAGTTGAAAACTTATGTCTGTATAAAAACCTGGTTGGCCATAGTGGCTCATGCCTGTAATCCTAGCACTTTGGGAGGCTAAGGCAGGAGGATCACTTGATCCCAGGAGTTCCAAACCAGGATGGGCAACACAGTGAAACCTGGTCTTTACAACAATAAAAAATTAGCCAGCCATGGTTGCATGCACCTGTAGTCTGAGCTACTATGGAGGATGAGTAGGAGGACTGCTTGAGTCCAGGAGTCAGGGCTGCAGTGAGCCAGGATCGTGCCACTGCACTCCAGCATGGATGAAAGAATAAGACTCTCTATTTAAAACAAAAAACCCTGCACATGAATGTCTACAGTAACCTTATTCATAATTGCTAAAACTTGGAAGTCACCAAAATGACCTCCTGTGGATGAATGGATGAACAAATCATGGCACATATATACAATGAAATATCATTCAGAACCATAAATAAATGAAGTACTGTGCGAGAAGAAGAGAACCTTACCGTTAAGTGGAAGAAGCCAGTCTGAAAAGGCTACATATATTATAATTCCAACTATATGACTTTCTGGAAAGGGTATAACTATAAAGACAATCAAGAGATCAATGGTTCCCAGGGATTTTGGTGGGGGAGGGTGGGGGGAGGGAGGGGGGGAGAGAGAGAGAGAGAGAGAAAGACAAAGACACAAACGAAGCATGGGATTTTTGGGACAGTGAAACTATGCTATATGACACCGTCATGATGGATATATAACATTATATACTTGTTAAAACCCACAGAACTGTAAAACACATTAGAGTGAATCCTAATGTAAACAAAGAATTTTAATCAATAATAATATATCAATATTGCTTCATTAATTGTAACAAATGTACCACACTATACATGATGTTAGTAGAAAAAACTGTCCATAGGGTTGAGGGGTGGGGAGGAAGTATATAAGAACTCTCCGTACTTTCTACTCCATTTTTCTGCAAACCTATCACTGCCCTAAAAAATAAAATCTACTTAAAAAAACAGTGCAAAACTCATATTCTGAAACCTACAAAACATTGAAAGAATATAAAGATACACATAAATGGAAAGACATTCCATGTTCATGGACCAGAAGACTTCATATTTTTAGGAGTCCTTAAATGAAACTACAGATTCAACAGAATCCCTATCAAAATTTCAGCTGGCTTTTCTGCAGAAATTGACAGGATAATCTTAAAATTTTTATGAAATTATAAGAGAATCAGAATAAACAATCTTTAAAAAGAGGAACAAAGTTGGATTCATACTTCCCAACTTCAAAAGTTACTACAAATCTGCAAGAATCAAGATTGCGTAGGGGAAAAAAAAAGATAGTATGTTATTGACCTAAGGACAGGCCAACAGATCAATGGAATAGAATTAAGAGTCTAGAAATAAATTCATACATTTTGGTCAACTGATACTTCAACATGAGTGCCAAGACCATTTAATGGCAAAAAAGTAGTCTTTGGGACCACTGGATATCCACATGCAGAAAAATGGAATTTGGATTCCTTCCTTATATAAAAATTAGCTAAGAATGGATCACAGACCTAAATACAAGGGCTAAAACTATAAAGTTCCTAGAAGAAAATGTACAGGAGTAAGTTTTCATGACATTGGATTAGTCAGAGCCTTCTTAGATATGACACCAAAAGCATGGGGACAAATGTTAAAAAACAGATACATTGCATTTCATCAAAATTTTAAGTAACTTTTGGTCTTCGAAAGAGATCACTTAGAAAATGAAAAGACAACCCAGAATGGGAGAAAATATTTGCAAATCATTTATCTGATAAGAACTTGTATCTAGAACACATAAAGAACTCCTACAATTCAACAATAAAAAACCAAATAGAGTCGTTTCCCCTTACTCATGGTTTCACTTTCAGCAGTTTCAGTTACCTATGGTCAATGGTGGTCCAAAAATATTAAGTGAAAAATTCCAAAAATACTTCAATCAGTTTTAAATTCCAAGTCATTCTGGCCAGGCACAGTGGCTTACACATATAACCCCAGCACTTTGGGATGATGAGTCGGGTGGATCACTTGAGCCCAAGAGCTCCAGACCAGCTTGAACAATATGGCGAAACCCCGTCTCTACTAAAAACACAAAAATTAGCTGGGAGTGGTGACACCCGCCTGTAATCCTAGCTACTTGGGAGGCTGAGGTACAACAATTGGTTGAATCCGGGAGGCTGAAGTTGTAATGAGCCATCATGGCACCACTGCATTCCAGCCTGGGCAATAGAGACTCAATGTCAAAAAAAAATTACAAGCCATTCTGACTATCCTGATGAAATCCCATATATTCCCATTTTGTTCCACCTAGGATGTGAATCATCCTTTTGTTCACCATCCACATATTAGTCACTAAGTAGCTGACTCTTATCAGATCAGCTGTCCCAGCACTGCAGTTCTTATGTTCAAGTAACCCTTGTTAAACTTAATAATGGCCCCAAAGTACAAGAGTAGTGATGCTGGTGATTTGGATATGCCAAAGGTGAAAGTTTTTAACTTTTATTTTATTATTTTATTTTAGTTTTAGAGACAGGATCTGGATCTGTTCCCCAGGATGGAGGACAGTGGCGTGACCCTAGCTCACTGGGCACAAACAATCCTCCCACCTCAGCCTCCATAGTAACTGAAACCCCACAGGCATTTGCCACTATGCCCAGCCAGTTTATTTTTAATAGAGATAGGGTCTTACTATGTTGCTCAGGCTGGTCTTAAACTCCTGCCTCAAGCAATCCTCTTGCCCCAGCCTCCCAAAGCCAAAGTGCTGAGATTACATGCATAAGCCACCACACCCAGCCTCAACTTTCATTAAAAAATATATATATATATGTGTGTATATATATATATATATATATATATATATATATATATATATGCTGAAGCTGATAAGATTTACAGTAAGAATGAATCTTCTATCTGTGAAATTGTGAAGAAGGAAAAACAAACTTAGTTTTGCTGTCACACCTGAAACTGCGAAACTTATGGCCACAGTACATCTACAAGATAAAACATACTATAAAAAGGGTTTGGTACTATCAAGTTTCGAACCTCCACTAGAGGTCTTGGAATAACGCCCTACAGATAAGGAGAAACTACCGTAATCCAAAGGAAAAATAGGCGAAGGATTTAAACAGACATTTCTCCAAAGAAGATATACAGAAGACCAATAAACCTATGAAAATAGGCTTAACATCATTAGTCATTAGGAAAATGCAAATCAAAACCAGCAAGATACCACTTCACATCTGTTAGAATGACAATAACCAAAAAGGCACAATAACAAGTGTTGGGAAGGAATTGGAGTACTCATACATTATTATGGGAATGCAAAATGGTGCAGATCCTTGGAAAACAATTTGACAGTTCCTCAAAATATTAAACATGGAGTTCACATGATCCAGCAATTCCTCTCCTAGGTATATGCCCAAGAAAAATGAAAACACATGTCCACATAAAAATGTATACACAGTATTCAAAGCAGCATTATTCATAACAGCCAAAAAATGAAAACAACTAAAATTTCTATCAACTGATGAACGGTTAAATAAAATGTTGTGTATCCACACAATGGAATATTACTTGGCAATAAAAGGAATGAAGTACTTATACATATCACAACATGGATGAACCTTGAAAACATCACCCTTAGTGAAAGAAACCAGTTAGAAAAGACCATATACTGCCCAGGCGCAGTGGCTCACGCCTATAATTCCAGAAGTCTGGGAAGCTGAGGTGGGCAGATCACTTGAGGTCAGAAGTTTGAGACCAGTCTGGCCAACATGGCGAAAGCCTGTCTTTATTGAAAATATAGAAGTTAGCTGGGAGTGGTGGTACATGACTGTAGTCCCAGCTACTTAAGAGGCTGAGACAGGATAATTGCTTGAACCCAGGAGGTGAAGGCTGCAGTGAGCAGCCACTGTGCCAATGCACTCCAGCCTGTGTGACAGAGCTAGACTCTGCCTCAAAAAAAAAAAAAAAAAAAACCAACAACAACAACAAACAAAGACCATATATTATATGATCTTATTTACACGAGATGTCTAGAATTGGCAAATTATCTATAGAGGCAAAAAACAATTGATTGCTAGGGTGGGGATTAGAGTAATGGTGGGGAATGGAGTCTTACTGGTATTGGTACAAGGCTCTTTTTGGAGTGATGAAAATGCTCTAAAATTGATTGTGGTAAGGGTTGCATGACTCTGTGAACATACTAAAAGCCATGGAATTATATTTCAATGAGTTGGGGTTTTCTCGTTTGTTTAAAAAACAAGCTTTCCTTACAAAACAAAAAAGACCAAGCTTTCCAAGTAACTCTAAATATACGGGTAAGGCTGGAAATCAAAAATATAGAGGAATAGAGACAAAGGGAAAATGGAAAAGAAGGGGGAAAAAGACCATTAAAAAGGTAAAATGAAGTCTTTAGTTCACACAAGACCTGTTCATTGTTTTGTAGTCATATCTTACAGTTTGTTTTCAGTGACTGTTACTTACACAACACAGTCTGTCCACAGATTAAAAGATTAGAAGCTTTATGTAGGAGAGATAGCATATTACAAAAGACATATAGTTCAAAAGAACTGATAGTCAGAAAACTAGGGTTCTAGATCTGGATCTGCTACTAAATATCTGTGATTGAGAAATTGGTTACATAATTTTGCAGTTAGAAAACCTGTTGTAGCTACTTCATGAATAGTACAAAACAACAACAACAACAAAAAAAAAACCTAACAACTATCCCACAATAGTTTTCTGTTTGATAACATTTCCTTTGAAGCACTTTCTATTTCCTAAGCTGAAACAGCTATAAAGAATGAATTGACATTATATTAATGTTAAAGCTAAGGAGAAACCTTTTTAGATGAAGCAAGATTTCAATTTGGATTGGAATATATTGGGTTACTTTTTAAATTTATATTTAAAATTTTGAGGAATTAAGGGCAGTGAAAATTGAGCTTACTAAATGCAATATGATATTGTGGGCTGACACCAGAAATAGAAAAAATAAATATAAGTGGAAAAACTATTAGCTATTAGTTTAGCTAATACTATTACACCCAGGTCAATTTCTCAGTTTTAACCATGGCTATGTAAAATGTTAATATTAGGGGAAATTGGGTAAAGGGTATACAGAAACTTCCTGTATTATCTTTGCACCTTTTCTATTACTGCAAAATAAAAAGTTGATTAAAAGAGTAATAAGGAAATTAAAACACATCTTTGTATCCAAGTAATTCTTACTATTTAAATGATCTCTACAATTGAATTATACAAGATATATTTCCAGAAGTACTTAATTTTCTAACTCCATACATCTAACTGTTCAATCAATAAACATTTATTTAATGCCTATTCCATGCCAGGTACTAGAATGAAGAGTTAGAAGACATAGTCGCTGACCAAAGGAAGCTCACACTCCAGAAACAAGAAAGGCTATGACAGAAGGTAAACACAGTGACACAGGGCATGTAGTAAAGCTAAGGCAGAAAGTGGGGACATGGTGTGGATGGATAACGGATGACAGAAATGCTTCACAAAAGCTTTCCTGGAAGGGATAACATCTGAGCAGAATCCTAAAGGAAGGGTAAGAATTAGTCAGATGGAGGAAGAAGAGTAAGGGTAGCAAAGAGGCTAGTCTAGACAAGTTCAGGAACATATAGTCTAGTGTAACCACAAGCAGGCGGGGAAAAGAGCCAAAATCACGAAGGGTCTTATAATAAATGTTGAATTTGAATTTCATCCCAAAGGTTATGGGGAGATAACAAGGGATTCTTTTCGATCAGGGAAATGGTACAATCAGACGTGCACTGTAAACCCACAACAACAACAACAACAACAACAAGTTTAAACATTTCCTATACCATATTAATTTTAACATGTCATATTTCTACAAAATGACTTGAATCATTTGAAATACCAAACATCTATAAATGTATGTTGCTGGTTTCTATAAAGGCTCATAGGATTTTCTTTTTATTTTCTTTATTTATTTTTGAGACAAGATCTCACTCTGTACCCAAGCTGGAGTGCAGTGATGCAGTCATGGCTCACTGCAGCCACAAACTCCTGGGCTCAAGTGATCTTAGTCTCCTAAATAGCTGAGACCACAGGTGCAAGCTACCACACTTGGCTAAGTTTAAAATTTTTTGTGGAGACAGCGTCTCCCTGTGTTGCACAGGCTGGTCTTGAACTCCTAGGCTCAAGCAATTCTTGCACCTCAGCCTCCCAAAGTGCTGAAATTACAGGCATGAGCCACCATGCCAGGCTGATTTTTCTTTATTATTATAATTTTTTTATTGATTTATTTTTTAGAGATAAGGTCTTGCCCTGTTGCCTAGGCTGAAATGCTGTGGCCTGATCATAGCTCACTGTAGCTCCAAACTCCTGTGCTCAAGTGATCCTCCTGCTTCACCCACCTGAGCAGTTAGGACTACAAGCACCCACCAGAATGCCCAGCTAATTAAAAAAATTGTTTTTTAGGGACACGTTTTTGCTATGTTGCCAAGGCTGGGCTTGAACTCTTGGCCTCGAGTGATTCTTCTGTTGTGGCCTCCCAAAGTGCTGGGATGGTAAGTGTGAGCTGCCAAGCCTGCTGAAGCAGGAGGTCAACGTTGCAGAGAGCTGAGATGGTGCCACTGCACTCCAGCCTGCTGTCAACAGAGCAAGACTCTGTCTCAAAAAAACAAAAACAAACCAGAATAGCCTTCGTCTTGTCTTGGGCAATTAGGCAGAATTTTTGCTCAAAATCTAATTACTATTTTTGCTTTCCTAGCATGTAGTGGGAGTTATAAATTAGTTATGAGGTAATTCTTGCACTGGGACAGAATTCAACCTAGTATTAGAACTAGGCAATATTAAGCATTAGACTAAATCTCAGGTAAGAGGGAAAACTATCATAATTTCTCATTACTATCAATGACAAAAGGAGAATGTCTCACTTAAATCACATTATCTTTTCTACATCCCCATTATCCCATCAGATAAGTCTTCCAACTTTATCGCTGAAGGCGCTCCCATCCATCTTCCCTTCTCCTTTCATTACCACTGCCCTGCCCAAATACCCCCCTTAATATCCTTGCCTAAACTATTCCAATAGCTTATTTATCTATGTTCAATCTATCTTCCACAATAGCTACCAATAATTTTTCTAAAGCAATGTTCAGTAATGAAAATATAAACCTAATTATTAAGTTCAGTCCTTAATAAAAATATTATCAAATGTGTACTTTTAATCCTAACATACTCAAAGGAATACAAATATAAAAGATATACAAAACTTGTCTGGTTACTTTTTTTAAATAAATAGAGAGAGGGTCTCACTAGGTTGCTCAGGCTGGTCCTGAACACCTAGGCTCAAGGGATCCTCCTGCCTCACCCTTCCAAAGTGCTGGGATTACAGGTGTGAGCTACTGTGCCTGGTCTGGTTACTTTCATCTTCACAAAGAAGAAAATGCTTTTGGGAACTAGGACAGGTGCCTCTGCCCACCCTTAATAATTCCCACTTCAAAATATCCAAAAACCACACTCACATAACTGGCTGTTGTGCAGTCTCTTCCACATATGGTGTAAAACTGGGAAGCATAGTAGGTACAGCTATCAGCGAAGCTGTATTGCCACGAGGCTGGAGATGATGAAGAAAACTAAAATTACCATAGTTTTATGTTCTAAGACAGCATATATAGACCATGCCTAATTATTCAAGAAGAATTAAAAGAGATGGTAAAAATACTCCTCTACTCTAAATGTGAAGTCTTTGTTGTGTTGGCAAAACATTGAATCTAACAGTTCTTACCCTGTGTTCCAAGGGCCTGCCTGTGTTCCAGGGGCCTGCTTGCAGCTCATTCTCTTTGGCCCTGGGCACAGGGGGTGCTGTCCATGGCTGGACTGTAGGCTTAGACAACTCTTCCCTAGAAGCCTCATCAGCGTTTTCATCAAAAACAGTAATTCTACTATTACTTTGCATCTGTTGAGGAAATGGATTTTGGAGTCCTCTGTTCTGGCTTAGAGCTAGAAGCAAAAATATTAAAACCTCATGTAAAACGTTTCATTATCAACTTAGATGCCAGATAAAGTATACTTATTCTTCCCCAAACTCAAGGAGAATATTTCCACTACAACAGAAAAAAAAAAAGAAATGTTAAAGATAATCTTAAACTTAATGAATCGAAAATAGAACCGTTTTATCCATTTTCTGTTACTTCTCCCTTCTTTTCCCTCTTTAGTCACCCATCTTTTATTCGTAGATTTCCAAAAAAGACGTTCTATATCTTCCTTCGGTCATCACTGTAACATTATCTAGTTTTATCCGAAACAAACCTAAGTTTTATTCTTCAGTTTTAAATTTTCTCTCAATGGAAATCGGCAGAGATATACTGGAACTAGAGAATACAAAATTAACTAATTTATTAGGAGTTTTCTCTGTTGTGGTGCTGGTTACTAACCAAGCTTCATCATAATCTGGATGAAACAGGCTTTGGGACCATGCACTCCCTATATCCTAATTCTAGAATCACCAAGCACCATTCTGATTATTGATAAATCGATACCAGGAAAGCAGTAAGATTAAAAAAACCAGTCTGGTTTACATGTCTAACTGCTATACATTTAGTAAGCAAAAGCTTATTATTCTCTGTACCTTCTGCTCAATTTTGCTATGTACCTAAAACTGCTCTAAAAAATAGCCAATGTTGGCCGGGCGCAGTGGTTCACACCTATAATCCTAGCTACTTGGGAGGCTAAGGCAAGAAGACTGCTTGAGCCAGGAGTTCGAAGTTACCGTGAGCTATGACTGCACCACCACATTTTAGCCTGGGCAACAGAGCAAGAACCTATCTCTTAAAAAAAAAATTCAATGTTAATAAAAAAAAATTATTGTTGATCTTTGGGTATACAGAGTATCTAATTTCCGGTCCCAAAGGGCTGAAGGCAGGGTTCTTAACCATGTTAATATCATTCTCCGAGGCTTTGGTATATGTAAGCTTCACTTTGACAACACCTAGTATGTTACTACTTACCTTCTTTCAACTAACAATTCAAACTCAAAATCTTGATGCTTCTTGAATATTAGGTCTTTCTTAATTAAGACACAAAATTACTGATGCATTTTGATTTTACTGTACACTATAATATTAGCTCTCCTTTGACTGCCTTTTTTGTGCTACTGAGTACTCAGCAAACTAGAACAGTGTCCACAGATATATATCTTCTTACATAATTTGCCTACCACTAGAAACTAACAGTTTTCCAAAGTAATGTTTAACAAACTTACCCTTGAGAGAACCTCCTACACGGATGATTGGAGCTCTTGCTGTCTTTTTCCCTTTGCTCTTTAGTTCAGCTAGTGTGCTTCGTTGTGGTACAGAAGAATCAAAAACTTCCTCCTCCTCTTCTTTTTCAAGTGCCAAAAGAGTTTGTCGAGACACTCGAGCTTGGAATTGTCTAAAGTAGCAGAATGGACAACTAGCTTTTAGTGAGGTGACCACTACTTTACCAGACTCAAAATTTCTAATTTGTTAAAGTAAACAACAGGTTGGGGGAAGAAATGCAAAAATATCCCAAAGAATGTGTTTATTCTCTTGGAAGTAAAGAAAGTCACCTTAACATCATGAAAAGTTTTGGCTAGAATGATTTAACTCTCCCTTTAAAATGCCCAAGTTCGACCAATTTAAATTACTCTGAAAATCACCATTAAGTTGATCTGAGGATCAGGTTAAGGTTATTAAGACTAAAATCACACAATGTATGAAGATCAGAGTTTCCCATCAACTTTTTATTAGAAAACTTGACCCACCAATTGTTAACATTGTGCCACATCTATTTTATCACTGGATGTCTCTTTTTCTATACACATACATGCACACGCACACCCACATATAGAGTTTCTCCTGGCCCATATGAAATGAAGTTGCATATGACATGACATTTGACTTTAGCAAAGCTGGCAGAAGTTTGAAAAGTAAACTTCCTATGCTGCTGCCACAGTTTTAAGTATTATCAGAAGAGACTCTCCAGTCCTACCACTGCTTCATTCAACTAGCCTTAAAAAGTATTATCAGAAAGGTTTAAAAAAAAAAAAAAACCTCAAAACCCAGAATACACTGCAGGTACTGGCTAAGATGCAGTATGCCCACTATAGCTTCTCTCTCTCCCTCTCACTGATAGGAATTAAAAACGGTAGATAATATACAATTAAAAACGCTAGGCAACTGAGGGCTCTGAAAAGTCAACAAAATCAAGTGGATTGTGGAGAGGGGTTAAAACTTGGAGAAACAACCCATGCAGGGTTGTTTCCTCTTTATTTATTTTTTTTATTTCTTCTATTTTCTCTTGTGGTTTTGAACTGCCGTAATGGTGGTATGGGAATCTAAAACTCCAGAGAAACTCCATCTTTCTGGCCAGAGAACTGTGAAAAAGGGACTGTGAAGGCCAAAGATATGGGAGGAGAACTGCAAAGGAATGAGCTGAACAAGGGGATGTCCTAATTCTGTATGTGAATTGGCATACATCTTGCGCTCCCTCTTGAGCTGTGCATGCACAGGGTAAACTCGAAGCAGCACAAAAAAGGCTTTCAGAACTGAACTATGATATAAACCACTGCCCAAATCCCAGATTAATCCTTAAGCAGGACAAGCATGGGATAAACCCAAAGCAACATAGCAAAGGTCTTGAAAACTGAACTGACATTTGGAACCAACAACCACACAAGATGACAAAGAACTTGTAATATTTGAAGTGTGTTTGGCTAGTAAGACAAAAACATAGATATTCTCCAGAGAATATAAGCCAAGAGGATCAGAGTCTTTTAACACAGTATCAGGATAAATGTCCAGGGTACAAGAATTACTTGACACACAAAGAACTAGGAAAATGTGACCAATTTTCAAAGTAAAAAACAAGAAGCAAATGCAAACATAAAACGACCCAGATGATGCTGTTTTCAGATGGAGATTTTATTTATTTTATTTTGTTTTGAAATAGAGTCCCGCTCTGTCGCCCTGGCTGGAGTGCAGTGGTGCAATCTTGGTTCACTACAACTTCCGCCTCCCGGGTTCAAGAGATTCTCCTGCCTCATCCTCCCAAGTAGCTGAGATTGCCACCACGCCCAGTTAATTTTTGTATTTTCAGTAGCAACGGGGTTTCACCATGTTGGCCAGGCTGGTCTCAAACTCCTGATCTCAAGTGATTCACCCACCTCAGCCTCCCAGAGTCCTGGGATCACAGGCGTGAGTCACTGTGCCGGGTCTGGAGATTTTAAAGTACCTAGTATAACTATGT
Source organism: Cacajao melanocephalus (assembly GCA_963573385.1). Taxonomy (NCBI): domain Eukaryota; kingdom Metazoa; phylum Chordata; class Mammalia; order Primates; family Pitheciidae; genus Cacajao; species Cacajao melanocephalus. The sequence goes on from CAUYLG010070667.1 coordinate 12,412, forward strand.
TCCATGAGATACGGTAAAAACATTTGAAATGAATAGAAATAAATTCTCAATAGAGAAACAGAAATTATAAAAAATCATAGAAATTTTAGACTTGAAAAATACAGTATCTGAAATAAAAAATTTATGATGAATGGATTCAATAGCAGGATGGAGATGGAAGAGAAAAGAGTAAGTGAACCTGAAGACAGAGCAATAAAAATTGGCCAATCTGAGACCATCCTGGTCAACATGGTGAAACCCCATCTCTACTAAAAATACAAAAATTAGCTGGGCATGGTGGCGCAGCCTGTAGTCCCAGCTACTCGGGAGGCTGAGGCAGGAGAATTGCTTGAACCCAGGAGGCGGAGACTGCAGTGAGCCAAGATTGCGCCATTGCACTCCAGCCTGGGTAACAAGAGTGAAACTCCGTCTCAAAAAAGAATAAAAAATAAAAAATAAATTGGCCAATCTGAAAAACAAAAAGAAAAATGGTCACACACAGCTTCAGGGACCTATGGAATGATACCAAAAGGTTTAATTTAGACAGATTCTTGATAGCAGAGTTGAGGGAAATGGTCTAAAATTTGTGCAACTGAAGACCCAGAGACAGAGAACAAAGAGATACAGGTACAACAAAGTATTTTTAAAACAATGGCTGAAAACTTGTCAAATTTTGTGAAAGGCATACATTTACAAATTCAAAAGGCCCAGTGAACCAAAAACAGATTAAATGTAAAGAAAATCACATTTCTTTACATGTAAAGACACATCACAATCAAAATTCTGAAAACCAAAGCTAAGTAAGAAAAAATCTTGGACAAGGCCAGAGAAAAATCAACATATTATATATAAGCAGGAACTACTAAATGACTACAGATTTCTTATTAGAAACCATGGAGGCCAGAAGACAGTAGGACAACATCATTAAAGTGGTGAAAAAAAAGAAATGTTGGCTGGGCACAGTGGCTCACGCCTATAATCCCAGCACTTTAGGAGGCTGAGGCGGGCAGACCATTTGAGGTCAGGAGTTCAAGAACAGTCTGGCCAATGTGATGAAACCCCATCTCTACTAAAAATACAAAAATTAGCTTAAGGCACAATATAGCAATAATCAATATCGTGAAAATGGCCATACTGCCCAAAGTAATTTATAGATTCAACGCTATCCCTACCAAGCTACCAACGACCTTCTTCACAGAACTGGAAAAAACCACCTTAAACTTCATATGGAACCAAAAGAGAGCCTGCATAGCCAAGTCAATTCTCAGCAAAAAGAACAAAGCTGGAGGCATCACGCTGCCTGACTTCAAACTGTACTACAAGGCTACAGTAATCAAAACAGCATGGTACTGGTACCAAAACAGAGATACAGACCAATGGAACAGAACAGAGGCCTTGGAGCAAAGGTCACACATCTACAACCGTCTGATCTTTGACAAACCTGACAAAAACAAGCAATGGGGGAAGGATTCCCTGTTTAATAAATGGTGTTGGGAAAACAAGCTAACCATGTGCAGAAAGCAGAAACTGGACCCCTTCCTGACACCTTACACTAAAATTAACTCCAGATGGATTAAAAACTTAAACATAAGGCCTAACACCATAAAAACCCTAGAAGAAAATCTAGGCAAAACCATTCAGGTCATAGGCATAGGCAAGGACTTCATGACTAAAACACCAAAAGCATTGGCAACAAAAGCCAAAATAGACAAATGGGACCTAATTAAACTCCAGAGCTTCCGCACAGCAAAAGAAACAATCATTAGAGTGAATCAACAACCAACAGAATGGGAAAAAATTTTTGCAATCTACCCATCTGACAAAGGGCTAATATCCAGAATCTTCAAAGAACTAAAACAGATTTACAAGAAAAAAACAAGCCCATTCAAAAGTGGGCAAAGGATATGAACAGACACTTTTCAAAAGAAGACATATACGAGGCCAACAAACATATGAAAAAATGCTCATCATCACTGGTCATTAGAGAAATGCAATCAGAACTACATTGAGATACTATCTCATGCCAGTTAGAACAGTGATCATTAAAAGATCTGGAGACAACAGATGCTGGAGAGGATGTAGAAAAAAAGGAACACTTTTACACTATTGGTGGGAGTGTAATTAGTTCAACCATTGTGGAAGACAGTGTGTTGATTCCTCAAGGACCTAGGAATAGAAATTCCATTTGACCCAGCAATCCCATCACTGGGTATATATCCAGAGGATTATAAATCGTTCTATTATAAGGACACACGCACAGGAATGTTCATTGCAGCACAGTTTACAATAGCAAAGACTTGGAACCAACCCAAATGCCCATCAATGATAAACTGGACAGGGAAAATTTGGCACATATACACCATAGAATACTATGCAGCCATCAAAAACGATGAGTTCGTGTCCTTTGTAGGGACATGGATGAACCTGGAAACCATCATTCTCAACAAACTGACACAAGAACAGAAAATCAAACACCGCATGTTCTCACTCATTTTTCAACGGGTGTTGAAAAATGAGAACACATGGACACAGGGAGGGCAGCATCACACACTGGGGTCTGTGTGGGGGGGAACTAGGGGAGGGACAGCA
>CAUYLG010070668.1:0-24269 GCA_963573385.1 Cacajao melanocephalus
TGGGTGGCAGAGCTATACTGTCTCCAAAAAGAAAAGAAAAGAAAAAAATATTTTTATGTTGTAAGACTTTGATCCGACAGGCAGCTCAAACTACAGCAAACAATTCATTATACAGAATTTTCAAACAAGGAACACTAGTAGATTGCTCTCAATTACATTATTTAAACTTATTATTTATACTATCTACATTAAAAATTAAGTAGATTTATTTGTATATGGCATTCAATGTAAATGAGGTATAAATTTACTATATTCAAGCAAGTATTTAAACTGCTTACTTATTAGAAGATTGAAGAATGTGAGATTGAAGAATGTGGAATTTGGACTAAAATATTACTTCATTTCATGATTTTACACTCTCACTCGATCATATATATGATGTAATACATGTACTATGTTACAAATATAAATGTATTAAATATACATATGTAAATGTATTGTTATTATAATACATATAATTAATTATAAATGTATTAATTATAAATATAATTATAGTATATTTATATACATAAATATAAACTTACACATTTATGTACATAAATGTAAACTTGTATACAAATATATTGTGTATATATAAATATATAAGTGCAAAATAAATATATAAATATAAGCTTACATTTCTCAAAATGTACATATTTATATTCACAATCCAAACAAATGGTTTATCCTTGAGAAGAAATAATTCTGATTATATTCTTTCTCAATAATTCAATTTCTTATTAATGTATTGGCACAGAGCAAATATTTTTAGTTAAGTGATCTATTGCTGAAAAAATACTTTTTATGTTTAATAAAAGTATGTAGATGTTATACTTTCAAATCAATAACAATGATAAGAAACATCACATATTTAGATGTTGAAATGTCATTTGGGGTGCTGTCTTCTATATGAGATTACCAATTAACTATAACACTTTTAGAGATACCATCATTATCTTAAACATCAGAACAAGTTTTCTACTTTTTCAAATATTATCATTTTCATATGGTGTTAAGATGCTTTGATGAGGAAAAAGCTGTAATGTTCTGACTCCAGAATCAAAGATTCCAGTGGATTTGTATTCATAGTCATAGAGAAATGCATGCATGCATTTATTCTTAATAAAATAAACTAACAAAAGGTTTATTCTATCCCTTTATTTCATTGAATAAGTAGGCAATGAGTGTGATATCATTAATGATACCTTCTTCAATTAACTACAATTCTTGTGAAGTACAATAAAGGGTTAAGCAAGAAACTAAATAGTTCAGGCTGGGCACAATGGGTCATGCCTGTAATTCCAGCACTTTGGGAGGCCTAGGTGGGTGGATAGCTTGATTCCAGGAATTTGAGACCAGCCTGGGCAACATGGTAAAACCCTATCTCTACAAAATAAAAAATAAAAAATTAGCAGGACATGGTGACAAACACCTTTGGCCCCAGCTATTTGGGAGATTGCTTGAGCCCAGGAGTAGGTTTCAGTGAGGCCATCTGGGATGAAGGAAGGAAGGAAGGAAGGAAGGAAGGGAGGGAGGGAGGGAGGGAGGGAGGGAGGTTGGTTCAGCTATTGCAATTAAACATCTTTCTAGATTGGAGGCTGTTAGGTAGATTTCTTTCAGAAGCATGTTTCCGGTCTGTAAACCTTCCCAACTCCTTTCCTAAGTGACTTTACCATGACTGAGAACTGCTTCCTACCCCAGCAATGTGACCCTGACTGCCTAGGTTGCAATAAATGTCCCTGAGAAACAGAAATAGGGCATAAGTGGTAAGTTTGCAGAAAATATCCAGTATGCTTTGTTTGCAGAAAATATCCAATAAGCTTTGTGAAGAGACAGAGAGAAAGCTAAATAATCAATCTTACAATACAGTATACTTTGATAAGGGTTTAGTTGACATGATTGAAAACACATTTTCAGTTGCCTATTATGTGATTTTTTTTTCCCTACAGCAGTATTTATCTCATCAGGGCAAACACAGAGAAGGCAAATACTTGATTAAGGCTTGAGTTCTGGCTCTACATCTCACTAGGTGTGGGCCTTTTGGCTTTAGCGTCCTGTCAGTGGGGATGCTACTAGCACTTCATAGGTTTCTGTGAAAATCAAATGAGATATTTGTGACAGAAGGATACTACACTGAAGAACATTTTAGGAATCCTATGGCTAGGTCTAATTCAATTTTAGGAATGCTCTAGCTAGGTGGAACTCAGCTTGAAAGTCACAGATGAAATAATCTAGCAAAACCATTACCATTTTTTAAATATGAAATTCTCTGTTGATTAATAAAGGATGAAAACTGGTAGTCCATCAGCATTATACCATACAAATCATGGAGAAAACAATTCAAGAGAAATTATAAAGGATGTTATATGTACATTTAAATAGATACATCAATCATGAAATTTTACTCATTTGTCTCTTATTTCATTCTCTCATACACACACGCACATGCATGCACAGATATAGAGAGAAAGAGACAGACAGAGACAGAAACAGAAATCTGAGTACATTCCAGTATGTTCCAATATGCTGCCAATTGTTGCCTACTCTACTAAGTCAAAAACTAAGCGACGGCGTACTGTAATTTCAACATAATATCCATGAGACATTTTACTTTTGTGGGCTTGGTAGAAATAATCATGGTAGAAATAATCATGAGGAATTGCACAAGTCAGCATTATACGCAGAGGTGTTAGCTGTGGCTGAAGTGACTATTTTGTTTCCTAATGTGTATGCCTGTTGTCTACATTGTGTTGTTCCATCCCAGCCTTGAGGCAAGATGCCCATGTCTCACCAGGTGACAGCTTCAGGACCATGGTCGCTTGTCAGCTAGTCCTGCTCTTCTCACAAGTGGAATCTGAGAGACACTCTTTAAAAGAATAGAATCAACAGTGTGTTGAAATATTGCTTTGATTTTTCTGTTTCTGTTTACTTTCCATATTTACACATATTTTTACACCCTTATAGATTTACCTTCCTGGTGGACACTTTAATTTTTTTTTCCTAATTTATGCTTGTGGTGGTATGACACAATGCCGTTATAACTATTTTATGGTATCTCACATTTTAATTATTATTATGACTTAATCATTATTATTATTACATTAGCACAAATATTAATGTTGAACTAAATTGCTGCCCCCTTGTTTGCCATTCATTTCTTTCTCTTAAGTCTTGGTGACTTAGTTTCAAAATAAGTTTCTGATCTGGATTTATCTTAAAATGCAGATGCTTGTATGACTCCCAGTGAAGCATCTAGAGGAGCTTGACCAAGCGTCTTTGTCTCACTGTGTTCTGGAATTTTGGACACTGTTCTTGCTGGGCTCACAGTAGGACTTAGCCTTCTTTACTAAAGCAACCAGATTCACGTCCGTAGTACTTCATTATGTAACCCCAAAATAAAAATTGAAAGCCCACCCAACCATCTGAATAAACTCCCTTATCTTGGCCAGGGCACTTCAAATGTAACCTAAAAGACTGGGTCAGGCCATGGTAGGAAGTGGGGGTCGGACATGACTCATGCCCTCTTTCTTTAGGAATTCAGAAAAAGTTGACTGGCATTTAACATCAACACAGACTTTGAGTCTGATAAAAAAATAAATAAAAATAAAAAACATTTACAGTCTATTCTTTCTGAGGCCTGCTACTTGAAAGCTTTATCTGCATGATAAAACTTTGATTTCCCACAACTTCTTATCATATCTTATCTTATCATTCCTTTCCATTGATAATTTATCATATTTTATCTTATCATTCCTTTCCATTGATAATATCTTTCAACCAATTGCCAATCAGTAGATGTTTACATCTTAAATAACCTGGAAGCCCCAACGTGAAGTTGTTCTACATTTCTAGACCAAGCCAATGTATATCTTAAATGTATTTCATTGATGTCTCAGGTTTCCATAAAATGTATAAAACCAAGCTGTGCCCTGACTACCTGGAATACATATTCTCAGGTCTCCTGAGGGCTGTGTTGTGGGCCATGGTCACTCATATTTGGCTCAAGATAAATCTCTTCCAATATTTTACAGAGTTTGGCTCTTTTTGTCAACAATTAGAACTTTCGAAGCATATTTTAAAAAGAAAATCTTGTTGTGGGGGAAAGAAACAAATGTACCTGGCAACACAAATACTTTGTGTATTTCTAGATACAAAAATACACATGAGTAATTATGCATACTGTGTTATATTTCCACAAATGTGTGCATTTTAAGAGTAGAGAGCAAACTGTTCTCCAACTCTATTGAACAGATATCAGAGATGAAACGGAAGTATGGATCAGAAGTTTTTAATGGGGCTACTGGTTTGAAATAACATATACAGTATTAGCTCACATTTAGTTCAAGATTAACATTTGTGATGATGAAAAGTATCTCCAGACCTTTCCAAATGTCTCCTGGGTGCAAAAAAATCACACCATCAAACCCTATTGAGAATTACTGTCCTTAAGTTATGTTAATTATTTTTGTGACCTGACATAAAATTTACAGTGAGATCATGTGATACAAATCCAAAAGTGTGTCTCCATTAACTCAGATTATAGTGAATTTGATGTCTTCCAGAAAATGATGAGAGGATTCTAGGGATGACAAAGACATGAATATTGATACAATTGTTTTATAAAATGTTAGTGAAAAGTAATATTTTATTGAATATATGATTTGAGGGACATGTACTTTTAAATATGTGAGGCAACTGAATTGATAAATTATCTATCAGAGTCAGGCATTTGACTTTTATAACACTAAATGTGGATGCTATTTTTACAAGAGAGTGAATTTGTATTTTGATTTTCTCTTTATGTAGCAATATAGTAGTTTTCTCTTGCCTGAAAGCCATAGAATTTAAGCATTTAAGGTGTATCATTGTCATTCCATTTGTGTTGCTGTAAAGGATTACCTGAGGCTGGGTAATTTACAAAGAAAAGGGGTTTATTTTGCCCCACAGTTCTGCAGACTGTACAAGAAGCATAGTACCAGCATCTACTTTTGGTGTGGGCTTTTGATTGCTTTCATTCATGGTGCAAGGTGATAGGCAGCCAGTGTGTACAGATCGCATGGCAAGAGAGAAATCAAGAGGGAGAAGATGCCAGGCCCTTTTTAACAGCTACCTCTAGCAGGAACTACTAGACTGAGAATTCACTCATTACCACAGGGAGGGCACTGTTGGGATTCACTCGGGGTGGCTGGTAAAATATTAAGGAAATATTAAGGAAAGTCAGAAGATTATAGTCTCAAACCTTTTTGATGGCTGAAGAGTTTTAATGGAATGGGCTGAAGGCAGCAAGTTTATTATGCTAGAACTTTAAGTCATAAAGTAAGATCAAGATAATAAAAGCTTCCCCAATTAAGTCTATTTACCCCAAATTCCTTCGTCCCTACTCTTATTTGTTTGATCATGTAAATTTTGTGCTGGATGGTCCTCTCAAGAGGAAGTTGAAGAAGAATTACCCATTAATAGTATTTATTCTAGGCTCCGGAACCAAAATCTTTTATCATTCGTAAAACCACTTTTTTAAGCATGTTAATTATCTACAAGCATGTTGACTTAGAACTTGTCATTAAATCTATACTGAATAAATATAAGAAGCGCAGCAAGTAGCAGTCAGCTGCAATTGCCCTGTGAAAGCAGTTGACGACCATCCCTAGCCCGCTTGATGCAGTATTCTGTGTATGTAAGCATATTCATTCATCCAGTCATTAAGTCAGGGTCTGCAGGACAGACCTCTGCAAGTAGTGATCAACGTCTCAGGTAGTGACCCTGACATGATCCAAGTCTCAGGTGGTGTCCCTGACCTGATACTCATCACAGGGCACCTAGCCATTTATGAAGAATCTGCCCCCATGATCCAAACGCCTCCCGCTAGGCCCCACTTCGAACACTGGGGATCCAATTGCAAAATGAGGTTTGAAGGGTCAGATATCTAAACCATAATAGTTACCTAATACTAGTACAGCGCTAGCCATATGTGACTGTGAGCAAGTCCAAATTCAGATATACTACAAATGTAAGATGCACACTGGATTTTAAGAATTAGTATAAATAGAAGTCATCTAATTTATATGAGTTAATTTTATAAATGTTGAAATTATAATATTTTGGATATATTAGTTTAAATCAAGTATATTATTAAAATCAATTCTGCCTGTTTCTTTTTACTTTTTTGAAAATGTCTACTGGAAAATTTAGAATCACAACTGTGGTTCACATTACATTTCTGTTGGACATTGCTGCCTTAAAGCATGACCACACAAGTGTTTCCAAATATACATCGTTTTATAAAAATCTAGATATTTCATTTTTTATTTGTTATAAAATGAATTATAAGTTTATGTCAGATGCTGTAACATAGATGAAACTTGAGGAAGCTGAGTGAAATAAGCCAGTCACAAAAGCAAAAATACCATATGATTCTACTTATATGAGATTTCTAGAGTAGTCAAAATTATAGAAACAGAGAAGAAATTGTTGGTTTCCAGTGGCCAGGGGTGGGGAAATTGGAGGGTTGTTTGATTGGTGTAGAGCTTCAGTTTTGTAAGATGAAAAGGTTCTAGTTCCATAGTCACAACAGGTAACTACAATTAATACTGTTCAACTGTATACTTACAAATTGCTAACAGAGTAAATTTTACCTTATGTTTTTTATTAAAACTTGAAATTAAATAAATACATAAAAATAGTGTGAAGACCAAATAAAGGTTATTTTTCTCTGTTTCAAGAAATAAATTAGGTTACCTAGTGTCTTCTTTATACATTTGTGTTAATCATTTAACACTACCATGGTGGGGCAGGCAGATACTTAGGACCCTGTGACTTAATAGTAATAGCAGCTAATATGCACTGAATACCAGACATTGTGCTAAGTACTGAATAAATACACTAAGATAATCTTCACAACCACCATATGAATTGATGAGGAAACTAAGCTTTAAAGATGGTGATATTCACAAGGCAGAGTGTTTCCTGTTCATGTGTTTGAGCTACTATGGTAATCACTTATTCTGGCTCAAAATCCCAAATGCAACACAAATCAGGGTTGGTTGAGCCACAAAGGTTGGACATCTGTGGCCTAGAGATGTCAACAGAATATAAAAAATCCTGGGATCCACATCACTGGCATTAGGACAGAGGAAGAATTTGAAACAAGTTGCCACAGCATTCTCAGGGAACTCATAAACCTGCAGCAGGCCTTCAAATCTTTCCCTTTTTATTTACAATTTTGCCATATAATTTAGAGGAGTTTCATAACATTTCTATAATTAAACTTCTTCTATTTCCATCTATGTATTTCCATCTATGTATTTAAGTATAAATATCAAATATTTTTATAAATAAAAGGCATTTATTTAAAAATAAGAAAAAGAGAGAATTTATGTAGAACCTTGACTCACTTAAGAAGTATTTCACATAAACAGATAAATGATCATTAATTAAGGGGAAAAAGACCTATTGATAGCATTAATATTTACATCTTCAAAAAAATATACATATTTTATAGATAACCAGCACAATTCATTATATATTCATGTTGTTTTGTATGTTTTATACTAGTAACAATTATGATACTAATTGAATCCTGGAGAAATTTTTTAATGTCAAGAGTTTTATGAGCACAGAATTAAAAAAATATTTCTAATTTACATATATTTTTGTTGAATAGATACATGTAATGGTGACAATAAAGGACTGTCAAGCATAACAATATATAACAGTAAGAGTTTGTAATACTCTGAGGAAGAAGAAGTAATGCTAAAATGTCTCACAATCAGAGAAAAGTCACCTTAATGAATGACAAAACATGTAAAATTCGTATGTTAGGTTACTTTGAGATACACTTGAAGGTGATGTAATAGTTTGAAGTTAAAATTATATATTCACTATGAATAAAGGTTTAAATTGAAGATAATAAATTTCATAACTTTCTAATATTTGAGAATATACAGATTTTTTTCAAAATTTCTGAAAAATTTTGTTTGGTATATGAACAAAACCAATGTTTTTTTAAAGAACATAGCTGTAGATAATAGAGAGTCATTGAGGGATCTCAGTGCAAAGGAAGGTGTTGCCATGGTCCTTATGAACTTCCATCCAACTGTGTGGGAGATAAGAGAGGTCAAGTTAGCTGAGGAGAAACAGTCTGGGGCAAGATCCAAAGGTGATGATAATAACCTAAGAAGATATAATAGAAGAATAAATAATGATGGCAGTATGAGAATGGCAAGCATATTAGTGGATTTGACATTGTAAATGGCTGAGATAAACCAAGGTGATTTCATGATTTGGGACTCCAAGAATAGAGGTTTCATTTTTTAAAATGATAGAATGAATGAATGAAATATGTCAAAATGAGTTGAATGGTTTTGGACATGTGTTGACAGTATACCCCTATGAGGATATCCAGTAGATAGACATTAGAACCTACAATAAATACCACTGACATTTTCCACAAGTCTTTAACAGTCATTGGTCTTCGTATTCTGATTTATATATCTTTTTAGTATTAATTTGTCAGAAGAAATTGACTGACATTTTTGTCACTTCTTATTTACTTTATTTATTTTTATTCTATTTCTTTTTTGAGACAGGGTCTCACTCTGCTGCTCAGGCTGGAGTGCAGTGGTGCAATCACAGCTTACCACAGCCTCAACCTCCTCAGGCTGAGGTGATCCTCCTACATCAGCCTCCTGAGTAGCTGGGACGACAGGTGTGCCCCCCCTCATCCTGCTAATTTTTGTATTTTTGGTAGAGTTGAGTTCTCACCATGATGCCCAGGCTGGTCTCAAACTCCTGAGTTCAGGTGATTTGCCTGTTTCAGCCTCCCAGAGTGCTGGGATTACAGGTATGACCCACCACACCTGGCTTGTCACTTCTAATTTATTTTTGAAATTATGACAATTTTGGAAGTTGTGTATAAGAAATTGAATATAAGTATCCTTCCTGCCAATCTATTTCAAAAAAATCATCAATGATTTTTCACAGTAATTACTCAAAAAGTTGGCATAAACTCTTCAGTACCATAATATTTTTTGGGTATCTGCAGTAAATATAAAGTTAAGCACAAAATCAATATTACATTTTGAAAGATCTGTGACTTCTGTCCAAACACCATTTATTTCACCATAAACAGGTTTTTTGTAAAAAATTAAAATTAATTGTTAGCAATAAATACTTTAAATATAGCACTTAGTTCAGCTCCTCAATTTTGTTTAAGGCCTACCTTCAGAAGTAATTAATGGACCTTTGAGCCTTACAAGAAGCTATTTAGTTCCCTAGAAGTTTCACAAATATCAATTGATTAAAGTAAACAAAACACTATCCTTTCCCAGTGAAACATTCAAATCCAGTATATTTTCTATTTTAAACGCAATTTTAGGGTGGAAATTAGTCACCCCTGCCACATTAATCCTTACAATCAAATTAAAACTAATAACCATAAATTTTTATTGAAATAGTTATAATTGCTGTTTGCTGAAGGTCTGGAAATTAATGTCTTTGCATGGAGCACCAACAAAATATATGTTATACAAATAAAGTTCATGCTCTTCATGAAAGAAATAATTGAAACATCTTCTGAATTTATTACTATAATTTATGTGCTCTCTTTTAGAACATGAATTATAATTTGAAATATCAAAAGAATCCTAGATCAATAAACATAATATCCTCATATTATCACTGTAAAATTCTAAAAGGAGAGGCATATAAACAAATAAGTGTGTCATTGATCGGACAATCACTAAATATAAAAATCTTCCTCATAAAAAGAGATATCCCATTAGTCAGTAATTAAAATCTAGCCTTTCTGCTAGAGTAGCTTATGAGTGCAGACATAAAGAACACATCTTGTAAGGTTTATACAGGAAAGACATGGTTTTCAGGCAAAAGATAAAATTCAAGTGGGAAAAAAAATGAGTCTTACTGTCAATTACACATATAAAATGGTATTTTTTAAACGCTTAATGCTTTTAAACTACGGCTTTAGAAAACAGATTTGAGTACAGTTTAAGAAATAAAATTAACCCTAGGAGGTCTGGAATCGCAAAATTCTATGAAATCTTAACTTTGTGCTTATTTCTTGGTTCATGCTTTGAGAAAAATGGAAAAGTATATTGCAAATTACATAATGTTGCATACAAGTTCAGTTTAATTCAGATCCTGTCCTGAGATGCCTCATTCCAGCCAGATTAACTAATTGCCAGCTCTTTAAAGTAGTTACTTGTATCAATTTACGATTTCGGGTTGATTGTGCCATGAAATTGGCCCACTACCCAGTAGAAAATATACAAAACCTGCCTGAGTGAGACAGATATTTGGCTTGGTTGCAGGGTAATTTCCTTTCTTGTCTCTAACATCTACTGCCTGGGCCATTCCTCTGAATTCTTCTGAATTACCGTTTTCCAGATTACAAAATTAGATTTTAGATTTCCTTTGTTGCAGACTCTGCTATTGGCCTGCTCAACTGCCATTTTTCCCTCTTCCCTTCTTTCATACTAACGTTTTTTGTTTTTTGATTTTCCCAAAGTAGCACTGAGTCTAGCTAAAACACTAGCCTCCCTTGAAGCTAGGGTATCTATTAGCAAACTTCTAGTCAGTAAAATGTAATTGGATTTCTTTCAGGAAGGCCTAAGGCTTTTTTTTTTTTTTTTAACTTTCTAAAAGAAAGTCCTTTGGCTTTTTGTTCTGGGCTCTTAGCTGTTAATCTGTGTTCTTTTTTCCTGTAAAAAATGTTAATGTAATGCCTGGAGGTATAAGAGATAGCTTGCAGTCATAAGGATAGGAGCCAAGTGTAAACATTTGGGTCCTTGGGAAACCTTCAACAGTCACAGAAATTCTGAACTGCCTACTGCAGATTCTTTGTTACATGAGGAAAATCACCCCCGACCTGTTTGTGCTTCCTGGTTGTTTTCCCTTATGTAGATAACACAGTCCCTAACTGATACACAGTTCATTGTGGTGATTTCTGTTTGCCTGTGTTGTAACTTAACCTTGAACCTTTTCAGTGAGACACATAAGTATCTCCTGTTCTGGGAACCACCATTCTTGTGCACGATTTCCCTGTAATGCAGCATCTATTGCCACACGTGAAGGACCCAACCACCACATGTTTTCCAATTAGCTGACTTTATACACATTTAGTGCCCCCTTCAAGCACCAGAAGCCGGGCCAGCTTCCCTATAGTTACCCCATACAAGTGGCCACGGTGAGGCTTCTTGTTCACAGTCTACTTCATTTAAGCCATGACTATTATATCCTGAAGCATATTAGCTCCTAAGTCACTTGGTCGTCCTTATTGCTGTAATTAAGAACAACAATTTCATTTAAAACTCTTTTTATTGGACTGTGTTCTAGTTGTAGAGCACCCAATATCTGAAATTTTAGACTAAAATAGTTATTGTTTCTACCAGCATGTAACTACTAGTTTATCTTCATTTCACAAAAAAATCTGAGATCAATGTCATTATAATTATCAAATATTGCACTTAATTATCAAGCATTGCAACCAATTTGCATACAAAATCATTACCGATGAATCCATGCTCTGAGTTTCCCTGTGCCTAAGGACTTTTTTTATTTTCAAATTCATAAGAACCTATTTTGGTTGTGTGGTGATTGCTTTGCTGATCTGTTATATGTGGCTAAACTCATCTTAATTTTGCAGCATCTACAGCTTGTATTACATTTTTGACTTCTGTTTAGTTTCATAATTCATTTGAAATACGCTTATGAAATGAAAATATGCGCCTGTAATATTCCAGTGCCAATTAAGTAATAGCCAGCTTCTTACCTTGAGGATGTTTTTCATCAACGATTGATACATAGATCTCTGACAGTAAAATGATCAAGTCTAACACTCCATTTTTCATTCTTAGAGGTGATTCATCAACTATCATTGAAGTCTTGATTGCCATTGAAAGTGGACCGCTTGATCATATTCACTGTGTTGAGACACAGAAAATGACACCCCAAAGTAAAGCCCTAAGAAGCAAAGTCTCTCATTGACCTTCTGCTATTCCATCTCTGCCTCTCATTCTCCCCAGAGACAAACCATAAAAACTAAAAACCCTCATCCCTAAGCCAGGTTATAGAAAGAAGAAACCATTTTCTCCAAAGCTAGCAATAAAGCCAAAAAATATTACCCTATTCTCCCCAACTGCTTCTTCATGTAATAGCTATGGATAAAGAAATTGAAATTCTCATTCTGGAGAGAACTTATCCCATACTTGGGAGGAAAACATGCTGCACAAGGAGGAAAAAAAAATCTAAACAGACCAATCTTGTTGAATTTTCCAACTCAGTGTCTTATCAGATCATACTCTTCTTTTCCAATAATAGTTCCAAACAGCTGCTGTATTAGTTCGTTTTCATGCTGCTGATAAAGTAATTTATAATGAAAAAGGTTTGATGGACTCACAGCTCCACATGGCCAGGTGGAGGCCTCACAATCATGGGAGAAGGCAAAAGGCATGTCTTATATCGCAGCAGGAAAGAGAATGAGAACCAAGTGAAAGGGGTTTCCCCTTCGGAAACCATAAGACCTCATGAGACTTATTTACTACCATGAGAACAATGTGGGGAAAACTGCCCCCAAGATTCAGTTATCTCCCACCAAGTCCCTCCCACAACACCTGGGACTTATGGGAGCTACAATTCAAGATGAGATTTGGGTGGGGACACAGCCAAACCCTATCAACTCTCCATACTTCATTGAACTTAAGCATAAAAATACAGTTGATTCCTAAACAACATGGATTTAAACTTTGTGGATCTGCTTATATGCAGATTTTCTTCTGTCCTTGCTACCCTTGAGACAGCAAGACCAACCCCTACTCTTCCTCCTCTCCTTCTCAGCCTAGTCAACATGAAGACGATGATGATAAAGACCTTTTTGATGTCTACTTTTGCCTAATGAATAGTAAATATATTTTTTCTTCCTTATGATTTTTCTTAACATTTTCTTTTCTCTAGCTTACATTATAAAAATTCACTGTATAAGAAAGATAACATAAAAAGATGCAATAATTGACTATCTCTAAGATTTCTGGTAAATAGTAGGCTATTACTACTTAAGTATTGGGCGAGTAAAAAGTTTTACGCCGATTTTTAATTTAATGGGAGGTTAACTGCCTTAACTCCTGCTTTATTTGAGGGTTAACTCTACATAGTGTTCCCTCTATCTTTGAATCTTTATGTTGAAGGCTCCCACGAGATGTAAAACTATAATCAAATAAGTTTGTTATGCTTTTCTCTCATTAACTTGGTTATAGGGATGTTGGCTGTGCCCTTTATAACCGGGAAGAAAGGACTCCCTTCCTCCCCTTGTTTCCTATACAGCTCCTCAACACCACTACAGTTCTGGCAATGAGTATAGGAAGGCCAACAGCTGACTCGTTTCAAAGCCTACAAATGAGATCCTGGGACAATTGACAAAAGTCAACAAAAAAAGGTAAGAATTTTTACTAAGGTCAGTTCTCTCAGAGAGCAGGAAAAAATCATTTGTTTGGACTGTGAGTTTTATGTGAACTTGGTTTGGGGATATCCATTTGCTGCTGATCCTTTTCCGTCCACAGACAGCTATTGTTTTCCTGTTTGTCTTATTTTGTGTCCTGAGAATGTGGCTTGGCTTTCTGCCTGTGGGCAAGTATACGTTATCAGGTCTGTGTGTGCAGGCAGCCAGCTGAAAGGTTGAGGTCTCCCGTAAAAAGAATACAGCCAGATAGAAATGTGAGTCGAATGCCACTTGTGGCTAGCATACCAACTGTTGCCAGCTCTCAAGGATAACTGTTGCCAGTTACTTAAGCCTCTTTTGGTTTTTTTTCTTTTAGCTATCTTTGGGGATGGCTCTGGATCTTGTGGTAACTGCTTCTTTGCATTTGTTTGGAGGCAACTTGTGTGTGTTTAAGTCATGAAGGGCTTATTGAATTTGGTTCTGAGTCACTTGATAGATACTTTTGTTTTGAAAGAAAAATAAAATGAAGAGAAGAATATTACTGTTTGTTTCTGAAGAAATCTGATAAGAAGTTTGAGGGGGATTTTTTAAAATGTATCTATGGTCAGAAGTCGGCTTAATTACAAGCTGAAATTAAGGCTATAATGTTTTATAATTTCAATAGCTTTGGGGTGCGGGTATTTTTTGCTTATATGGATGAGTTCTTTGGTGGTGAATTCTGAGATTTTAGTGCACCCATCATCTGAGCAGTGTATACTATACCAAATATGAAGCCTTTATCCCTCAGCCCCCTCCCAATCTTCCCTACTCTGCTGAGTCCTCAAAGTCCATTATATCACTCTACGTCTTTATATCTTCATAGCTTAGCTCCCACTTATAAGAGATAACATACGGTATTTGGTTTTCCTTTTCTGAGTTACTTTACTTAGAATAATGGGCTCCACAGAGGTTACAGCGAGCTGAGATTGCACCACTGCACTCCAGCCTGGGTGACAGAGAGAGACTCTGTCAAAAAAAAATGGCCTCCAGCTCTCTCCAAGTTGCTGCAAAAGGCATTATTTTGTTCTTTTTTTATGGCTGAGTAGTATTCCATGGTGTAGATATACCACATTTTCATTATCTACTCAGTCAATGGGCACTTAAAT
Source organism: Cacajao melanocephalus (assembly GCA_963573385.1). NCBI lineage: Eukaryota > Metazoa > Chordata > Mammalia > Primates > Pitheciidae > Cacajao > Cacajao melanocephalus. The sequence goes on from CAUYLG010070668.1 coordinate 14,572, forward strand.
TGGTTTCATATCTTTGCAATTGTGAATGGTGCTGCTATAAACATATATGTGAATGTGTCTTTTTCATATGATGACTTCTTTTCCTCTGGGTGGATACCCACTAGTAGGATTCTTGGATCAAATGGTAGATCTACTTTTTGTTCTTTAAGGAAGCTCCATACTGTTTTCCACAGTGGCAGTACTAATTTACATTCCCACCAACAGTGTACAAGTGTTTCCTTTTCACCACATCCATGTAAAACTATAATTTTTGTAAAACCTCTGATCCCTTTATTGGATCCTACTTCTTCCATGGGAACATCAGAGTTCTGGCTACCCTATAGAGGGAGCAAAAGAGAACTCTTTGCAACTCTGAAACCCTTGAGTAACACAGAAAAGGTGCCACTGACCCCCTTTTTGGGTCCCCTGTCTTCTGCATGGAACACTTGTGGGTGATTACTTTCAAGTCTAAAGCTCTGCTTTCTTTCACATTGAGCTCCCTGATCACTTTGAGGGGTACCAAGGCTTTATATTTTGAGAAGACACTTGGCCTTTGGGTATATGATAATTAATGAGTCACTGGCAAGGGCGGCAATATTTAAGGTAACTGACATGGGTTGCAATGAATGGTCATTACTTCCAGGGGTGAACTCTGGTCTTTTAACTTGTTTCTTTGCATAGAAACAAAGAATTTGAAAAAAGCCTCAAATTTATGACTGAGCCAAACAGAAACTGACAGCAAATGGAAACTTGGGACAAGAGAAATAATTGGCTAAGTGAAACAAGGGGATCTCATGGCCAAAGCCACAACTTGACAGTGGACATGTTTTAGGCATTTAGAGGCTGTTGGAGTGCTCCCAGTGTGGGTGGGCTTGTCACAAAGTGAGGTGGATGGTGTTGGATGGCCCACCAGCCTCAGAGGGGATATCCTTGCAGTGAGGTGCACAGTGAGAGCATTGCATAGCACAGCCACTTGGTCTTTCCCTCTTGGGCTTTTGTCTCAGCTCTGAAAGAACTGGGATTCAACATACCACCGGAATCCGTGATTTCTGGAGACCTAGATGCTCTGCCTTCTAGCTGCACCTGCCTTTCACATGTGTAAGTATTAGGACCCCAGAAGCTACAAATGCATTGTGGGTCCTTTTCATTAGAGCCAATAAATTCAGTAATCCAGTTAAGAAATAAAAGCTAAATTAAAAAGCCACCTATAATACCTAGATTTATCTTCAAAATATGACTTTCTGTCATTCAGCTGGTTATTTTGAACAGACTTATACAATTTTTCTTAGGCTCACTTGTATGTTTTCTTGAAAAATTCTGTAGTAAATCTATGATTCTATATTGCCTGGCTATCCATCATTGAATCTTCCTCTGTGTCTAATCCAACTGACATACCTAAATCGGATATGTCTCCTAATCAGTGCTCTCCTAGAGAGTGGCTATCTTGATAAACCTCTCAGGACAGGGCTAGAGTTTACAGTCACTTTACAGAGAAATACCTCAAGAATGAATTAAAAAAAAAAAACAGCTTTAGTAGAAATGAATATTTTATCTATCCAGATGGGCTTTGAAAACATTCAGACCTAAAGCTTAGTCCACAGCCTCCATAAAATTTCTGGAGTTTCTTAATCTCTGTTAATAGGCAATATGCCCTAAGTTTTTTCTTGGAGGAAAAAAAAAATACATAAAATAACATAAAAACTAATTAAAATGCCTTTAGTTTATGTGATCTGAGATAATCTTTGGTAAATAAAGTTTCTTTCAAAATTGTTAGCACAATAAAAATAGAAATGACTTCAGAATTATCTGCATACATTTTTGCCTGGGTTTGCTGATTAGACAGGTTGGTGCTATCTGTGATAGATGCTTTAAAACTGTTAAACTATAAATGCAACCTAAGAGCAGAATATACCGTAATAATGAATTGTTAAATTATGTGATACATAGTCATTAACATAAAAGTTAAAAAATACTTTAACCTTGACTTTTTTTGGTTGTGGTATTTTTTGATACTTGCTCAATTTATATGTGAGCGAAAGCTGTTAGGACTCCCTGCTGGACTCCTCAAAGCCTAACACTCATCTTGCTGTGAGTTAATATTTTTGGTTTTAAGTATCTGCATCCTAGGTTTCAGATATGTAGCCATAGTAATGCCGGGGGACATGTGTGTGTCCACAGCACCTGGGACGCTAGCCATAGGAAAGGGCTAAGCCCAGTATGGCCACATCCTGTGTCCAGTGTCTTACAGGCCTTGGCTAGAATAAGGTCGGCTAATTCAGAGTTAACTTGGTTGTACTTTTTCAAAAATAATTTGAATTGTTTTCCACAATAAATTCAAATATAATTGCTAAGAATGAGTACATTGGTTAAATGTAACAGAGAAAAACATTTGTGGATAAACTTGTCATAGTTTCAAAAATCTTTTCAATAACTGAAAATATTAAATATCATGTTATATTAAATTAATGAATAATCATAAAATACTGAGTCATTTCTAAGTAAGTTTAAATACTGAAACATTATTTATTCATTATTAAGTAAAGTATAAGTTTATATGGTTTCTATTTTATATGGTTTCTAAAAGGTTAAATATACCTAGTTTTGTCAATAATTTTTATATGGTTTCTAAAAGGTTAAATATACCTAGTTTTGTCAATAATTGTTTAAAAACTTAAGAAAATATATCTTTCTGAAATTATAAAATGGTATTATATTACAAAATACTGGTTTCCAATTGCTAAAGATTAAAATATATGTAATTAAAACTATTAGATATAAAAGAAACAATTCTATACACAGGAATACAACATAAATATATTGTAAAATATGAGAATCACCATTTTGTGAAAAAATTTTATCTAGTTTAGAGGCTATTTAAAGATTGTTTCAAAACCAAAAAAATAGAAAAATGATATAGCTAAAACTAAATGTATATAAAAAGTTATAAATAATAAAATTCTAAGACATTATAAAAGCTTTGTAAAAATCTTATAGGTCAAAACTGATTCAAATTGGATGGATTTTTAAATAAAATATAGTTAAAATTAGCTTTATTATTTATAATACAATGATACAAAGGTAGAATTTGTTTTTCTTTTTTGAACAAAAGTTTTGTGTGGTATTAATAAGAAATAGAAAAAGGAGTTTTGCTCACCTTTGAGTAGAATGCAAAAGCAGCCAAAAAACAAAAAGAGAGGGGAAAGGGAGAAAAACATATTCTGAGTGCCTCATCCCCTTTATTAGGTATTTTGATTATCTGGAAGACTGAGTCACCTTTTTATTCATGATCAAGTGTTTTAAACCTTTGACGTATGTGACGGATTTTAAAATTCAAATTTTAAATTCTAATTTAAGCCTTTTTGACCTCAAACTGACTTTTGGATGTTTCAGAGGGCATCAAAAGCATTGAAGGAAAGATAAACCAAATCAGGCTTATCTGATACGTTAAGTTACATGGGAGGTGTTGTCAAATAGGAAATGATGTTTAACCTTCTTTGAGTAATATTTGTATGGATGTGTTATTGATATGTGTTTTATAATGTTATGAGATTCACAAAATTCTGATATGTCTAAATATATGTCATAAGTCACTATGACTGTTATGTTACATTATTGTAGGCCACAGAGGAGAAAAATATAGCCTGTTTTTGTCAATTGCATCTTTAACCATGGTCATGTTAAGTTCTGTTGCTTCCAGTTAATTGCTTGACTTGGATACTCTGAAAAGCATTTTACTATCAGCTACACTCCAAGGTTATTTTATTTGTCAAAAGCATTTATGGAAAGGACCCTAACAAGTACTTGTCAGTATAATTTTTTACTCCTTTAGGATCATAGTATCTGAATGGGTAAAAATTTTAGAACCCTAGTGAGAAACACTAGACTCATAAGATTACTAACCTAATATGAAGCAGATCTAGAATTAATTACAAGGAACTAAACTAATAAATGATTATGTTTTTAATGGCTTTTTGTCCAAAACAATGCTGATTCTTTTCATGTCTGGCTTTCCAGAGTTAAGAAAATGTTTTTCTCTTGAACTGTCTATAGATTTACAACAATTTGGTCAAGTCTACTTTTGTAAGCAGAATGAAAACATTTAGCTTTCTCTCTGCTTGGTCTACCCAAAATTTGGAAATTATCTGTATCTTATTTTATTGTAGTATAGTTACTTACATAAATTCAATAAGAAGCTATTCTTCTTGTAACAGGACAATTGGAAACACTGGTTATTTTACCAAAGCTGTTACTATAATGTCATATTTTCAGATACGATTAGACTGCTTTGAGGAATGGAAGTTGGCTAACTCTTCTGAAGCAAATAAAAAGACCCTTGGAAAATATGGCCTGGTACCTCGTCTATACAGCTCTTTGACATGCTACCTCGCCTTGTGGTAAGTAAATAGTGTTTTATTTATTTATTTAACCTTAGAGATGCAGTCTTTCTCTCTTGCCTAGGCTGGTCTCAAATTCCTAACTTCAAGCAATCCTCCTGCCTCAGCCTCCTGAGAAGCTGGGATTATAGGTGCAAGTCACTGCCTAGCTCAAGAATGTTACTTACTGACAGGCCCAGAAATCTAAAGATATTTTTAAAACCTCAAGAAGAGAGGAAATCACCCAATTCATACAGGTATTACAGACACAATTTGAGTACATCCTTGACTTGGCTCCTAAGCCTTGGGAGACTTTTAAAAGTCTAATCTGAGATTCCTGATAAAAAGTTTCAGCAAAGTCAACTTCCAAAAAGCTTATATGGTAAATTATTATTTTTACTACAATTTATACAAATAATCAGGCCAAGTTAAGTAGACTAGACTTATTTTATGAATAAATTAGCCTTTCTCTGTTTATCTTTGGTAAATATGCCTCCTGTCCTTCTTAGTGCCCCCTCCATGATGATTTGCACCGACTCTCAGGTGCAGAGTCTTCTCTTGCCAAGGCCACACTATACTTGAACCCCAATTATTTCTTTCACAGTGTGGGGTGGGGCAGAATAATAGGAGGACTTGGTACTGGCATTGGAGGAATTACCACCTCTACTCCGTTTTACTATAAGCTATCTCGGGAGTTAAATGATAACATGGAAAAAGTTGCTAATTGTCGTGTATCTCTGCAGAAGCAGCTTAACTCTTTAGCTACTATGGCTCTTCAAAATAGAAGGGCCCTGAATCTACTAAAAGCAGAGAAAGGAAGAACCTGTCTCATTTTAGGAGAAGAATGCAGCAACTTTGTAAAGTAATCCTGTATTGTCTTAAACAAAGTTAAAGAACACAGGGACCAAATCAAACACAGGTCTAAAGACTTCCAAGAAACAGGATTGTGGAGCTTGTTTAACAACTGAACGTCCCAGCTCTACCCTCTTCTAGGCCCATTTATAACCATTCTATTATTGCTGGCCTTTGGGCCTCTCATCTTTAACCTTCTTGTCAAATTTGTTTCTTCTAGAATTAAGTCCATGAGGCTACAAATGGCCCTGCAATGGAACCCCGGAGGTCCTTGGCTCATGAGTTCTATGGTGTAGCTCTGAATCAACCTGCACCCCTGGGAGACTCCCCTCTGGAAGAAACCTCAACTGCAGGGTCCCTTGTACGCCCCAATTCAGCAGGAAGTAGTTAAAGAGGGATCGATGCCCATGTCCCAACAGCAGTTGGACTTTCCTGTTCAGAGGGGGAATTGAGGGACTGTATTAAAGAAAAACTTCTCTTCCTGGGTCCATGATGGGTGTGCTTTTAAATGCAGGGATTTCCTTTGAGCACCTCCTCCACACCTCCATCCAAAATCCATGCCTCCATCCAGGAACCAGAGGGGTTTCAAATGTAAAGTTCTTTGCCTGGGTTTTCCATGCACAGGCTAGGTAGGGAAGACCAGGTGAAGCTCCCGTGTCCCCTCAAAAAAACCATGGAAAGCTCTGGGAGGAGGAGGCTCTGTAACTCAGAGTTGTAGACCAAGTACCCACCCAATATCAGAGCCAAAGATCAATCACTCCGGAGCAAGTTTGAAAGAACTCCTCTCATTGGACAAAAATATGAATGGGGAGGGAATAACTCAAGGATTAAAACCCCAGCTGCTCCTACCTATATGGATTCCTTCTCTGAGTCCCCGCCCACAGCAGTGTGGGAGCTGTCTTTCTTTCTCTCTCTCTCTCTCTCCATCTAATAAATTGCTTTTCTGCAAAGCTCTTTGGGTCTGCAGTATTTATTGAAACCGCAAACTCACTGCACTTCTGGGGCCCCTTTCCCCATTCTTTGGGGTTAAGGAGGTTAAGAACCTCTTTGGAACCAGGAGGGAGCTGAGTACACTCCCCCATTACAAAGCTATTTCTAAAAATTGAGGAGGGACTCCTCTCTAACTCATTCTATGAGGCCAATATCATCCTAATACCAAAACCTGCTAGAGCCACAACAAATAAAGAAAACTTCAGGCCAATATCTTTGATAAACATTGATGCAAAAATAAAAACATTTCCTAATCCTCATAAATTCTTAGCTGGGATGCCTTTGTAAGAAAAGACAAATTAACATGGAATAAGATATACAAATTTATTAATGTGCATATAGACACAAGAGCCATACACAAAATATGAGCCTCGAAGTATGGTCCAGATGACTGAAATGTTATATCATCCTCAGGTTACAGAAAGAATAGGGGCTTGAGGCTTCAGAAGGGGTGGAGAAGTGGAAGAACAGGGTATGGGAGAGTGAACACAGAAAAGTATGTCAAACCAAGGCTATCTTATTATGAAGATAAAAATACATCACATAATCTCAATGCTGTTCTGAGAAAAAGTAGATGGTAGCCTGTAGTGAAAGTTTCTCTATGGGATCTTTGGTCTCCATTTCTTGTGAGTTAATCTTTCCTAGATCCAGATAAGGGGCCTGAAGAAAGCCTATTTACAACTGTTGTTTACTTCATTTTACTAATGCAGATTTCCTTTACAGATGCAAATTTCTCCCCACAAAAGAAGGCTTTACAGAGCAGTTCTTGTGTTTGCCACCCTTCAGAAGAGCCATCTAAAATATTCCAAAGAAGTATATTTTGTGGTGAAATAATCTGGCCTGCCTCATAAGATGTTTCAATTACTAAGATAAAATATGAGATATTATTTGGCCTAAGTCTAAATATTCTTCTATATTTTTTTAATATAAAACTGTTAACTTATTTAAAATTTAAAAATATAAAGCAAAGAAGTCATTTGTGCATCAAAGAGTGCTGAAGTTTTAGAGTTGGGCTACATCCAACTGAAAATTTGTGATGGTGACGTATAGAAAAAAAAATTGGATTTTCTTTTGGTCACTTTCATACAGAAATTTAAGAACATATTTTTCTGTAGTTGAGAAATTAATTGTAGTAAGGTAAAGGATTTGAAGGCAGTTTAATTTACCAATAAAGAATACGTGCAAGCTATGTTCAGGAACAAATAGACAACAGCCAACTTTAAATACTAAGATTTAGAAATATAGTCAAATATAGAGTTTATTTGAGCCTAAAGCTGGAAATTGCCATCCCTGAAATATGGACTCCAGAGAAATGGGTTCTGTGTTTCAAAGGTAGCAGTTAAGGTCTTCTTTATATAAGAAGAAGAAAAAAAAATAACAGAATTACAATATTTTCTATGCAAAGCATGTTCCAATTTAATCAGTTATGGTTTGTTTTATTTTCCCTGTGGCTTTCTTTTACAGACTGTTTTCATTTTCTTTCCAATCTAAGAGAGGAGTAGATCTGAGAATCTTATATTCCACCTTAGATAATGTGGTAGTCATGAAGTCACTATATGAGAAAAGTAAGTGGAAAGTTAATCTTCTATGAAGATCAAAAGTAAAGAGGGAAGGAGTCTTCTCTGATTGCTAATTTGCAATATTTTCCACACAATCTAGGTAAGAAAAAAAGGCTAATGTATAATCAGAGAAGCAAAGGTTTTGGTTGCCCTGGTTATTGCTGCCTAGATTACAACTGCCTATCTTATGACTCAGGTCACTTAATCACATTCCCTTAAGGTTCAAAATATTTTAAAGTTTCAACAGCTTAGATTTTGTTTTACTTATTTTCAGAGAGCATTAAATTGAGTATTCAAAAGCAACATGATATATTGGGCATAGCACTGTGAACCTATGCCACTATTCTAAGATAATATATATACTATAGGAAATATGTATACTATTGAAAATATTACATTTCAAAATGTGGCTCCCTAGTATAATGATTACAGGATTAAAGGCCCTTAAAGTTCAACATACACGACCAGGTGCAGTGGTGCACACCTTTAATCCCAGCACTTTGGGAGGCCAAGGCAGGTGGATAACCCGAGGTCAGGAGCTCAAGACCAGCCTGATCAACATGGCAAAACTCCATCTCTACTAAAAATACAAAAAAAAAAAAAAAAAAAAAAAGCTGGGTGTGGTGGCGGCTGCCTGTAATCCCAGCTACTCCGGAGACTGTGGCAGGAGAATTGCTTGAACCTGGGAGGTGGAGGTTGCAGTGAGCTGAGATCACACCATTGCACTCCAGCCTGAGCAACAAGAGCAAAACTCTGTCCAAAAAAAAAAAAAAGTTTAGCATACACCGGAAGAAACTTTTTTCCCTGTCTATGTAAAGACCAGATTAACTCACCAAGGAGAACAATTATTTTTTCCACCTCCTCCACATTGTTTCAGTATCTATTACAGAAAATCAGACTTTCTATCTGAAACCCACACCTGAGAAGACCTCTTCACAAGATAATATCTGTCTCTCAGGATCATTCCATTTTCAAAGAGAACTATTTACAGGCTAATCTCTTTTCCCTGATCCATTTATTTGTTTTAATAATCTTTTCATCAACTTTCAACAGAATTACCTATATTCCTCATCTACCCATACCCCTCTGAAAAAAGATATATCAGTATCTGAGTCCCACTGAGATATTTGGAGTAATCACCCTGTGTTTCTTCTCCATGTACATTGAAAAAATTTTATTCCTTCTTTCCTAAAATTAAAAATAATTTATTCCTTCTCTCCTGTCTTTGTGAACTTATTTTTCAGTGAACCATCAGGGGACAAAGGAGAAGTTTTCCCTTGGTGCCTACAGTACTGAAAAGGTTTTTAAATATATGCATACATATATACATGTATAAAGGTATTTTGACCTCTATGTTCAAATATGCATTGTTTTTAGCCTTCTATATTTTGATTTTTAAATAATTATTGCCTATTGATTAATAAGTTTTAGGTGGTTTTACATTTCAAAATATAAACTTAAATGTGCTAAAGGTAAAAGCTAATAAACTCCCATTGGGCCTTGGGAGTGATAACTGTTGGCTTTTGTATGACCTCCTACTCTCAACACTTTCACAAACACAGACACACTGAGTCAATCTCTGTTATCAGATACTCACTCACAACTCCCAAGCTGAATCTGGTCCTCAGCAGCATCCCCAAAGAGCCAATTAGAATTACATAGCCACTGCAGAAGACAACATCTGTGTCTGTTGGAGGACACTTGGATCCCCTCTTGCTCCCACCCAGGCCCCGGCCACATAGAAAGTATCTAGCTTCCCCATGTCAAAAGCCCTTCTTCCTTTGCATAGAAAGTCCCTTATCTCACCCCACCTGGCATCCTGGCCTCAGCACAAACAACCCCGGCTGACTCATCTCCAGCTCCAGTTACCTTCTGCCCAGCAACCGACCTAACCAATCACCGACCGCCTCATCAGCCCTTCACTGACTTCCCGCCTGACGGTCAA
>CAUYLG010070669.1:0-19418 GCA_963573385.1 Cacajao melanocephalus
TTTTTTTTTTATTTTTATTGAGACAGAATCTTGCTCTGTCACCCAGGCTGGAATTCAGTGGCATGATCTTGGCTAACTGCAATCTCCACCTCCCAGGTTCAAGCGATTCTCCTGCCTCAGCCTCCCGAGTAGCTGGGATTACAGGCGCATGCCATCATGCCACACTAATTTTTTGTATTTTTAGCAGAGACGGGGTTTCATTATGTTAGTCAGGCTGGTCTTGAACTCCTTTTCTCGTGATCAGCCTGCCTTGGCTTCCCAAAGTGCTGGGATTACAGGCGTGAGCTACCATGCCCGGCCTGCATTTTCATGTTCACTCACTCTTTCCTTTATCCACCTCCATTCTGCAGTTAGGTGAATTTTTTAAATTTCATGTACTGTATTTTTTAGTTCTACAATTTCCTTTTGCTTCTTTCATTTTTTCTTTGCTGAGATTTCCTATCATTTTTCATTTTGAGAACATTTTCTATCATGTCATTGAACATAGTTATCATAGCTGTTTTTAAATCTTTGTCTGCTAATACAACATCTGGGTCATCTCAGGATTGTTCTTTTTGAGAATTAAACACACATTCCTGGTTTTTGTTGTTTGGTTTTGGTTTTCTAGTTTGACTTGATTTGTTTTCATTTTTGGTATGTTGAGAATTCTGGATTGTATCCTGGACATATTGTGAATGTTATTTTATGAAGACTCTGGATTTTGTTATATTTCTCCAAAGAGTATTGACTTGTTCTGTTCTAGTAGGCAATTAATTTCGTTATTCTCAAGCTACAAAGTCTGTCTCTTGGGTGGCATCTTAAATCTCACTCTCTTTTATCCTTAACTAGGCCTCTTGGAGTCTGCCCTGTATGTGTGTGTGTGTTGTTATGGAATCTGCCAGAGATTTGGGTAGTGTTTATATTATAGAAGTTGGGACTCTCACTCTTAAGTGCTCTTCCTTTTTCTCCCTCATTTTCTAGCAGCTATTGTTACCCCAAACTGTTCTCTAGTTCTTCATGCCAAAAAGACTGAGTTTTCTGTGGGAGTTCAGCCTTGACTGCTCTCAGGTTAGGAACCACAGAAATGGGAAACTCAACCCAGGCCGTTCCTTTCTCCCAACTGTTGACTTCCCCCCTAGAATCTGACTTTGTGGTATCTTTACAGGTTGTTGGTGTTTTGATTAGATTTAGTAGTTTTTATTTGTGGAGGGCCGATCTGATAGAAGCTTTATTAGCCATATCAATATCAGAACCAAGAAGCAGTTTGAAAGTTGTACAGCTGGGCCTCCATATCTGTGGGTCCCTCATCCACGGTTTTCAACCAGCTATAGATCATAAATAGGGAAAAAAATGTATCTGTACTGGACATATACAGATGTTTTTGTCATTATTTACTAAACAGTGTAGTAAAACAACTATTTAGCATTTACATTGTATTAGCTAGTCTAGTGTAAGCTAGAGATAATTTCTTTTCTTTTTTTCTTTCTTTTAGGCGGAGTGTTGCTCTGTCACCCAGGCTGGAGTGCAATGGTGCGATCTCGGTTCACTGCAATCTCTGCTTCCCAGGTTCAAGCGATTTTCCTGCCTCAGCCTCCTGAGTAGCTGGGATTACAGGCGCCTGCCACCATGCCCAGCTAATTTTTGTATTTTTAGTAGAGACAGAGTTTCACCACGTTGGCCAGGGTGGTCTTAAACTCCCAACTTCAGGTGATCTGACCACTTCAGCCTCCGAAAGTGCTGGGATTACAAGCGTGAGCCACTGCACCTGGCCAAGCTAGGGATAATTTCAAGTATACAGGAGGATATACATAGGCAGTGTGCAAATATTGTGCTATTTTATATCAGAGACTTGAGTATCTGTGGATTTTGGTATTCATGGGAGGTCCTAGAACCAATCCCCACAGATACGGAAGCACCAGCCATATTTTAGAAGTTATTTGTAGTGTAATGGGATGGTAAAATGTTGCTAATTAATCAATTAAATTGGGGGCTGTGGCTCATACCTGTAATCCCAGCTATTCCAGAAGCCAAGGCAGGAGGATCATTTAAGGCCGAGAGTTTGAGACCAGCCTGAGCAATGTAGTGAGACCCCATCTCTAAAAATTTTTTAATTGGCTAGGTATGGTGGTACCCACCTGTAGTCCCAGCTACTCAGGAAGCTGAAGTGGAAGGGTCTGAACCAGAAGTTTAAGGCTGCAGTGAGCTAAGATTGTGCCACTGTACTCGGCCTGGGTAACAGAGCAAGATGCTGTCTCATAATAATAGGGCCGGGTGTGGTGGCTCACGCCTATAATCCTAACACTTTGGGAGGCCAGGCAGGCGGATCACGAGGTCATGAGTTTGAGACCAGCCTGACGAACATGGCGAAACCCCATCTCTACTAAAAATACAAAAATTAACCGGGCATGGAGGTGCTTGCCTGTAATACCAGCCACTCAGGAGGCTGAGGCAGGAGAATCACTTGAACCTGGGAGGCAGAGGTTGCAGTGAGCCGAGATTGTGCCACTGCACTCCAGTCTGGACAACAGAGTGAGACTCCATCTCAAAAATAATAATAATAAAGCCAGCTAAATCCAATCCGTATTTGAGGGTTTGTTTTTTTTTTTTTTTTCATTTTGAAGCAGGATCCCGCTCTGTTGCCCAGGCTGGAGTACAGTGGTGTGATCACACGGTTCACTGCAGCCTTGACTTTCCTGGGCTCAAGCAATCCTCCTGCCTCAGCCTCCCAAGGAACTGGGACCATAGGTGTGCACTGCCATGCCTAGCTAACATTTTTTTATAGACGGTCTCACCATGTTGCCCAGGATGGCCTCAGACTCTGGGCTCAAGCAGTGTTCCCACCTTGGCTTCCCAAATTGCTAGGATTACACCCAGCTGAGGATTTCCTTTAAGGTGATTTTTTTAGAATCATTTTTGCTCTTTTGTTCTCTTAAATATTTAGCCATTTAGAAATATTTGATTTTTTACAGGTTTTTTTTTTTTTTTTTTTTTTTTGAGACCGAGTCTTGCTCTGTTGCCCAGGTTGGAGTGCAGTGGCGTGATCTCGGCTCACTGCAACCTCTGCCTCCCAAGTTCAATTGATTCTTCTGCCTCAGCCTCCTGAGTAGCTGGGACTACAGGCATGTGCCACCACACCCAGCTGATTTTTTGTAATTTAGTAGAGATGGGGTTTCATCATATTGGTCAGTCTGGTCTCAAACTCCTGACCCCAGGTGATCTGCCCGCCTTGGCCTCCCAAAGTGCTGGGATTACAGGCGTGAGCCACTACACTGGGCCCAAATTTTTTGTTTTAAAAAAATTTTTAGTAGAGACAAGGTCTCATTATGTTGCCCAGGCTGGTCTCGAACTCCTGAGTTCAAGTGATCCTCCCATATCGGCATTCCAAACTGCTGAGATTACAGGCATGAGCCACCAGGCTGACTTCAGGTGTATCACCTGAAGTCAGGAGTTCCAGACCTGCCTGTCTAACATAGTGGAACCCTGTCTCTAATGAAAATACAAAAACTAGCTGGGTTTGGTGGCAGTCACCTGTAATCCCAGCTACTCAGGAGGCTGAGAATTACTTGAGCTCAGGAGGCAGACGTTACAGTGAACCGAGATCGTGCCACTGTACTCTAGCCTGGGTGACAGAGTGAGACTTCGTCTCTAAAATAAAAATAAAATAAAAATTTGCAGACATGTATGGCATATAAATTGGTAGTGTCATCTGTAATCTTACTGTCCAAAGACAGTCATTATCAATTATACTACATGGTGCCAAAAGTAGTTTTTTTGTAAGCTACCATTTTGATCCTAGTGTTTTAACCAGTGGAACGGATTGACAGCACCTTGAAGTGCACAACCTGAAGTTTGTTACAGATACAGTAATATGTTATAGGTAACATAAAAATTGCAAAAAGTGTGATACAGAAAAATTCAACTTGGTAGACAAAAATCAGTGCAGGCTGGGCACGGAGGCTTAGACCTGTAATCCCAGCACTTTGGGAGGCTGAGGTGGGGGGATCACGAGGTCAGGAGATCAAGACTATCCTGGTCAACATGGCGAAACCCTGTCTCTACTAAAAATAAAAAAATTAGCCAGGCGTGGTGGTGCACACCTGTAATCCCAGCTGCTTGGGAGGCTGAGGCAGGAGAATAGCATTAACCTGGCAGGCAGAGGTTATAGTGAGCCGAGATCGCTCCGCTGTACTCCAGCCTTGGTGACAGTGAGACTTTTTTTTTTTTTTTTTTAAGAGCTACTGGAAATCAAAGACTTTGTCTTTAAAAAAACAAAAATGTTTTGGAAATTGGGTGTGATGAAAATAATTTCAGTAAATGAAAATAATTTCAGTAAATGAAAATTTCAGCCTAATGAAAATAATTTCAGTAAAATAAAAATGGAAGAAATTGAGTTAGTGTAACTGTGACTTATGGTCATTATTATTATTTTGACTTTCATGTCTTGGAATGCTGTATAAACATTCCGTGTTCATATAGCTCTTTCTCATTCTTTTTAATGACTGTTTATTATTTCATTGCAAGAATCTACAATAATTTATTCCAACTTAAAAACTGTTCTGTTTTCCAGAATATGCTTTTAAGGCTATTAACCAGGGTGGCCTTACATCAGTAGCTGTCAGAGGGAAAGATTGTGCGGTAATTGTCACACAGAAGAAAGTACCTGTAAGTAATACTGCCCAAATAGTCAATAATTACAGAATATAAGAATTTTTCTACATACGTAGAAACGTATGTTTTTACATGCAAATATTAACATGATTCTTGCTTTGACTCTCCTTTCCTGTCAGCCAAGTATCTATTGAACGTTTATGTACAGTTCAGCTGTGTAAACAGAATTAACATATTAAATTTCGTGGTGTGATTATAAGCATCATGGGATTTCGAAGTCTTTTGTCTTTAGGGACCTTGAGACAAATTTTGAGTAAGCTATAGTTTGTCCACAGGAAAAGTATCATCTAGAAAAGGAAAATAGCCAGGCGTGGCAGCATGCACCTGTAGTCCCAGCTACTAGGGAGGCTGAGGCAGGAAAACCTCTTGAACCTGGGAGGCAGCGGTTGCAGTGAGCCGAAATCGCACCATTGCACTCCAGCCTGGGTGACAGAGTGCAACTCCGTCTGAAAAAAAAGAAAAAGAAAAAGGGAAAATAGAGCTTCTTGAAACCCGCCCCCACCTCACCCCACTCCTTTTCTTTTAAGACGGAGTTTTGCTCTTGTTGCCCAGGCTGGAGTGCAATGGCAAGGTCTCGGCTCACCGCAACCTCTGCCTCATGGCTTTCAGTGATTCTCCTGCCTCAGCCTTCTGAGTAGCTGGAATTACAGGCATGCATCATGCATCACCACACCCAGCTAATTCGAAACCCTTTTTAAAAAATTTATTTTAACTACAAAATGATCAGAAGACATTTATTATATAGTTTATTTTTATGGTTCCATAGTATTGTTTTCTCCAAGAAGCAGGGCAAATTAAAAATAAAAACATGGGCCAGGAGCAGTGGTTCACGCCTGTAATCCCAGCACTTTGGAAGCCTAAGGCAGGCGGATCACGAGATCAAGAGATCGAGACAATCCTGGCCAACGTGGTAAAACCCCGTCTCTACTAAAAATACAAAAATTAGCTAGGTGTGGTGGCACACGCCTGTAATCCCAGCTACTCTGGAGGCTGAGGCAGGAGAATCGCTTGAATCCGGGAGGCAGAGGTTGCAGTGAGCTGAGGTTGCAGGGAGCCAAGATCGCACCACTGCACTCCATCCTGGTGACAGAGCAAGACTCCGTCTCAAAATAAATAAATAAAAACGTAATTTTATCTTATAACTATACAGAAACCTGTAAGTTTAAAAAAATATATATCTTCCTTTATTTTGTTCATTAGGACAAATTATTGGATTCCAGCACAGTGACTCACTTATTCAAGATAACTGAAAACATTGGTTGTGTGATGACCGGAATGACAGGTAATTAGCTAGGTATCTACATAGATATACAAGCCTTTTGTTATTTTCTTCAAATTATTTTGAGTTTTGTATTAATTTTAAACTTCTCTTATTGCCTGATTTTTCAGGTGCCATGAGTGGATTTGCAGTCTTCTAAGACTATTATCAATATTTTAAGAGTATTGTGAGATTTCTTGTAATCATACATATAATTTTACATATAATTCATATATATAATTATATGTATATATAACAATTATTAAACATATAATTATATGTGTGTATATATATATATATAACATAATTTTTAAATTTGTTATAATCCATATAACAAATTTAAATTTAAAAAATTTTAAAAATTAGCTAGGGGCTGGGTGCGGTGGCTCACACCTTTAATCTCAGCACTTTGGGAGGCTGAGACAGGCAGATCACTTGAGTTTAGGAATTCGAGACTAGCCTGGCCAACATGGTGAAACTCCGTCTCTACTAAAAATAAAGAAAAAGCCAGGTGCAGTGGCTCACACCTATAATCCCAGCACTTTGGGTAGCCGAGGTGGTAGGATCATTTGAGGTCAGAAGTTCAAGACCAGCTTGGCCAACATGGTGAAACCCCCGTCTCTACTAAAAATACAAAAATTAGTTGGGCATGGTGGCGCACACCTGTAATCCCAGCTACTCAGGAGGCTGAGGCAGGCAATGCTTGAACCCAACAGGTGGAGGTTGCAGAGAGCCAAGATTGCACCACTGCACTCGCCTGGGCAACAGAGTGAGACTCTGTCTCAAAAAATAAAAATACAGAAAAATTTAGCTAGCTGTGGTGGTGGCTGCCTGTAATCCCAGCTACTTGATAGGCTGAGGTGGGAGAATTGCTTGAACCCAGGAGGCAGAGGTTGCAGTGAGCCGAGATCATGCCACTGTACTGCAGCCTGGGCAACAATAAGATGTGATCTGGAAAAACAAAAAAATTAGCTGGTATGGTAGCACATGCCTGTAGTCCTACCTACTCAGGAGGCTAAAGTAGGAGGATCACTTGAGCCAAGGAATTCAAGGCTGCAGTGAGCTATGATGGCTCACTGGGTGCCATTCCAAGACCCCATCTCTAAAAAATAAATGAAAAACTAAGCCTAAAAAATATTAAGAAAGATTATTCTCTCTCCTTAAGGCTTTTTTTTTTTTTCTTTGAGTTGGAGTCGTATTCTGTTGCCCAGGCTGTCTCCACCTCCTGGGTTCAAGCAATTCTTATGCCTCAACCTCCTGGGTAGCTGGGACTATAGGCATGCACCACCACGCCCAGCTAATTTTTGTAGTTTTAGTAGAGACAGGGTTCTGCCATATTGGCCAGCCTAGTTTCGAACTCCTGGCCTTAAGTGATCCTACTGTCTTGGCCTCCCAAAGTGTTGGGATTACAGGTGTGAGCCAACATGCCCAGCCTCCTTAATGCTTACTCTTTTGGGAGTTGCTAGACACTTGTAGGAACTATTTTGACTGCTGATGAGAGGCTCGGTATATTAGGGCAGTACTGTGTAGAGAGCTTCATGTTTTTAAATTTTTTCATAAACTTCTTGCTGAGTTATTTAATATTCATTGGGGGAGAAAAAAGCATAGTAGACCCCTTCTCTTTTTAACTCATGTATGTCTATATGGTGGGAAAATAACCTGGCTTTCAGGTTCGTTCTTTCCTTCTAACCAGGGAAACCTTTGTTTTTTATGCTATAAGCTGACAGCAGATCCCAGGTGCAGAGGGCACGCTATGAGGCAGCTAACTGGAAATACAAGTATGGCTATGAGATTCCTGTGGACATGCTGTGTAAAAGAATTGCTGATATATCTCAGGTCTACACACAGAATGCTGAAATGAGGCCTCTTGGTTGTTGTAAGTATCCTAAGAAGTCTCCCAAATAATCGGTGAATTGTAACTTTTTATAGAACATGCGTAGAGAAAGTTATTTCAGTAACACTTGAGTTCTGAAGATACGGTTTAAAAATTATATAGGGTGGGAAAATCTTTAAATCAGAGCTAAAGGATAGGTTTCACAACAGTATGTCAGGCATTATCTTTAAGCTTTAGATGCTATTAGACTTTGTATCAAAATATTTCCATTTTGAGAAGTCCTGATTTTATTAGGATGTTGTAATGAGGTTCTACTGCAATTCCAGATTACTAATTCCATAGAAATGCCTACATCAGGCATCTTAATGTAGCTGTTTCTTTTGACCACCCTTAGGAATTAGGATCACACACAGGTCTGTGATTCACATTTTTAGAATAAATTTCTATTTTTGAAAACAAGTAGAATTGTATTGAGAGAGGGATGAGATTTACTGATTTTTAGATGTAATAAATTAGCCTGAAAAATGTAATGCCTGTTTGTTTCTGGCATTGTGTCATTCATTTATGAGCATTAAAGCCGTCAGTGTAATGATTTCTATTTAGCATCTGACCCTCTTGACTTCTTACTTAAAAATTACTTAAATCCTATTCATCTTGCAAGACCTTGGAGTAAAGACGTATTTGTTGTTTCCCCAAGCAGTAAGTGGGTACCTTTTTGTGTTGCCCTCATTCTTTGTATATATCAAATATAAGAAAGCAGTTAAACCATTCCTTAAGTACTTTGTTAGCTGCTCTACTGAGTAGAAAGAAATTTAATGATGGTGTTTATTTTAATTTAATGCCTGTAATATGGTAACACTAGAATTGTAGTGACAAAGTTACATGTATAGAATTTAGAGCTTGGTTTGTGTGACTTACTAGAGGAGTGTATACCAACAGTAATGAAGATGGGCTGTGTATAGGTGAGCAGGTAGCCCATAAGTGTACTGCAGTTTGTGCCAGCATTCCCAAAGTGTGTCCCATATACTATTCCCTGGAACCTTAATAGGTATTTCTTAAATTTAAAAAAAATAAAAGGTATTTCTATTTCTTAGTCAAACTGAAGAACTGAGTTAAATAGGTCAATCTACAAAAGAATGTTTCAGAGCATTTAATATGCTATTATTTATTATCTGCTTCCAGAAGAGGTATATGAAAGTGTCGTTGGGCCAGGCGCAGTGGTGCACACCTGTAATCTCAGCACTTTGGGAGGCCAAGGCAGGAGGATCACTTTGAACTCAGGAGTTTGAGACCCGCCTGGGCAGCATAGGAAACCTCATCTCTAAAAAAGAAAGTGTTTTTGAAATGTATTTGACCAGGCAACATCTTGAAGGATTAGGGTTCAAATAAACATGCTTGGATAACAGCAAGGATTGGAAATCCTGTTTTTAAATTGTAATTATCCAAACTATTTTTTTTTAATCTGTGATAAATCCTTTTGTGAAATGGGAATTTTTCTGTTACCTAATTTACCTGTGGTGATATGTTTTCTTAAAGGAAAATACGTATTCTAAAATTGTTGGCCAAAGTAATGATTAGTAACAGCTATGTGACACCACCAAGAAAGAGGAGAAAAGATATTTAATTAGGGTCTTTCTCTCTTTTTAGGTATGATTTTAATTGGTATAGATGAAGAGCAAGGCCCTCAGGTATATAAGTGTGATCCTGCAGGTTACTACTGTGGGTTTAAAGCCACTGCAGCAGGAGTTAAACAGACTGAGTCAACCAGCTTCCTTGAAAAAAAAGTGAAGAAGAAATTTGATTGGACATTTGAACAGACAGTGGAAGTAAGTCAACCAAAAAGGAGCTGACATTTTTTATACTATGTAGAACAGTGAGGATCTTTGCATAATTGACATTCTATAAATGCTATTCCTGAATTACCTCACAAGAATCAAGTTCGTCAACTTAATAATGAAATTGGTATCATACAGCTGACGTAGGAAAATTCGGGTTGCTTTTATTTAATTCCTTATTTCATAATGTATTTTAGCTGGCTTTCAACAAAACACATAAAATAGGAAACTGTAAATAAAAATAGGAACCAGCTGGGCATGGTGGCACACACTTGTAGTCCCAGCTGCGTGGGAGGATTGAGTCCAAGTGTTCAAGCGAGTTCTATTTACAGCCAAGAAATTAAAAACAAAAATTTTAGTAGATTTTGGGTGTAAGAGTCAGAGATTAAAGCCATTCAGAAGATGCTAACAACATGCTTCCGATAAATGGCAAAAGAAAAATTACCATCTAATGCTTTTATGTTTGGTTTGGCAGTATGCCTGAAGGAGATACAAAGCTAATTAATGTTCAGGAAGTACTGGGCCCTGTCTAAATGTTTCTTAGAGATTTTTTTATTGCAGTTCATAATTAGTTACATAATTAACCACGTCAGGTATATAAACACTTAAGGTCGGGCGTGGTGGCTCAGCACTGTGGGAGGCAGGAGGATCACTTGAGGTCAGCCGTTCAAGACCACCCTGGCCAACATGGCAAAACCCGTCTCTACTAAAAATACAAAAAATGAGCCAGGCATGGTGGCAGGCGCCTGTAATCCCAGCTACTCAGGAGACTGAGGCAGGAGAATCACTTGAACCCAGGAGGTGGAGGTTGCAGTGAGCCAAGATGGAGCCACTGCACTCCAGACTGGGCGACAGAGTGAGACTTCATCTCAAAAAAAAAAAACAAAAAAACCCTTAAAACATTCTTAAATCTTTTTTACTGTAAATTCCTTGAAGGTGCAGAGTGTATCATTTATCTTTATTCTTTCCCCATTTCACCCCAAGTGCCAAGTGAAGAGTAGTGCCTGGGTCATGAAGCTAATAAACTGTTTAGTATAAATCATCCTATTTTGATTAATGGACCCCTTTAATTTATTATTTGACTTGGTAGAAACAAGTTTATCATTGGCAGGCAATACATGAGAGTTAAGCAGTCTGTTAGTAACATTGCACTGCCTCACTGAAACATGGAGCTCCCGATCGGCTCATGATTTATATTGAATAAGCTAGAAATGAGAAAACAACATTGGAATCTCTTAAAAAAAAATACTCTATTTTAACATTGAGACTTTTTTTTCAGACTGCAATTACATGCTTGTCTACTGTTCTATCAATTGATTTCAAACCTTCAGAAATAGAAGTTGGAGTAGTGACAGTTGAAAATCCTAAATTCAGGTGAGTCATATTGTGGGCCAAGCGCAGACTGGAAAAGTGGAGGCATGGGAGTCCATTTGTCTTATAACTTGTGGGGGGAACTTATTTTTTTTTAATTTTAAAAAATTTATTAATTTTTTTTCTTTATTGGTGCAAAAGTAATCTTTTTTTTTTTTTTTTAACATTATTGTTGTTGTTTTTCCCCCAAGCACCTGAGATCTGTTTTAAAACTTACTGGACTCTCTTTAAGAGTCACATATATGAAAGCTTTTCTCCTTATTTCAAAGTTATATCCAACACCAAGTAACCTTTATGTAAGGAATAAAGAAAGAATAAGTGTTTTCTTTTTTTAGTTTAAGGCCAATACAAATTTAATTCCCAAAGTAGTAGGTTGCAAGTTTTTCTGATAGAACTTTGGTTATTTAGTGGTTCTTTAAGTAGAACTGTGAGGAGCAATATGAGCTACTGATACATGTCAGACCCTTATCTGGAGATCTTTGGAAAGCCCAAATTTTGAATACAGCTAATTGACTTGCAGATGCTAGATGTGTGTATGTTCTTACTCACTAAGTGACTAACTCCCACGCATTAGCCTTATAGCTTCCATTATTCAAATCCATACTGAGTGGTTCACATAATCATCTCATTTAATCCTCCCAGCAGCCCTATGAGGCAGTTGATATACCACGGACTAGGATGCTCTTATATTTAACTGTAATGAAAATGCTACAGTGAAATCCACAGATACAAGGAACTACAGGAGGCATTTTAACTATGATGCGTATTTACTCTTAGATCACAGCCATAAAGACATGGTCATGGTTGTGGTGTGGGGTAGGGGAGTGGTAAACTAAGCTTAACTAGACCTTGAAGAGGTTTTTTTTTCTAATTTGTTCTTTTGGTTGCCCGCAGATAACTCATATAAACCTGACAGATTCATAGGACTTTAAAGAAAAAAAACCAGTAGCTGGGTGCTGTGGCACGCATCTATAGTCTTAGCTACTCAGGAGGCTGAGGCAGGAGGATGGCTTGAGCCTAGGAGTTCAAAGCTGTAGTGCACAATGATCGTGCCTATGAATAGCCACTGCACTCTAGCCTGAGTAACATAGTGAGACCCCCATCTCTTAAAAAAAACCTACACCACCAGAACCAACTCTATCCTAGCTTTTTTTTCCCCTATAGAAAGAAGTCTTATAATTTGGGTGGTGGCAGGGAACAAATTGCTTTTGAAAAAGGTGTTTTTTTGTTTTTTAAGCAGTAAAATTTTAGCAAGAGTAATTTAAAAATCTTTCTAAAGAACCTACAATTAGTTCTTGTCTTGTTTTCTGTTTGGAGACCTTCCTGCTATCTTTAAAATTTTATTTGCATCTGTTACTTCTAAAATTGGTAAGAAACCAAAAATCTTGTCTTCAAAAATAAATTCTGTGAAAGTAAATAATAATTAGAATATATAACATAAGCATCAAGTATTTAAATGCTTATATTGCCTTCAGTTGCACTAAAAAATGACCTTTTGACAAATTTCACTTTTTAGAAGTCTAGTAGTAATAGTTCACTTTAACAAGGTTGCCAAACAATTGATTCCTTTTGAGGCAAACATCATTTAGAAAATACATGTTCAGGACTGCACACAGTGGCTCACACCTATAAGCCCAGCACTTTGGGAGACCGAGGCGGGCAGATCACTTGAGGTCTGGAGTTTGAGACCAGCCTGGCCAACATAGTGAAACCTCGTCTTTACTAAAAATACAAATATTAGCAGGGTGTGATGGTGGGCACTTGTGATCCCAGCTGCTTGGGAGGCTGAGGCAGGAGAATTGCTTGAATCCTGGAGGTTGCAGTGAGTCAAGATTGTGCCACTGCACTCCAGCCTGGGCGACAGAGCCAGACTCCATCTCAAAAGAAAGAAAAAATGTATGTTCAACATGGAGCACTCTCTGGCTGGTAGACTATTCATAGAATGACAACTTTATTTTCATGAACTTCTGCTGAATCTGAACACTTTAATATGCTTAAAATTTCTCTGAATTTTTATCTTGGAGCTGACATAAACTTGAGTTCTACTACATATAAATGCATTTTGATGGCCGGGCCCAGTGGCTTACACCTGTAATCCCAGCACTTTGGGAGGCCAAGGCGGATGGATCATGAGGTCACGAGTTCAAGACCAGCCTGGCCAATATGGTGAAACCCTGTCTCTACTAAAAATGGAAAAATTAGCCAGGTGTGGTAGCACACGCCTGTAGTCCCAGCTACTCAGGAGGCTGAGGCAGAAGAATCGCTTGAACCAGGGAGGTGGAAGTTGTGGTGAACCGAGATCACATCACCACACCCCAGCCTGGACGACAGCACGAGACCCTGTCTCAGAATAAATAAATAAATGCATTTTGACATAGAAACTGAATAGAATACTTTATGTATAATTCAGCTTTATTTATATTCAATTGAAATATTTTCTATCTTAGCTGCAGCTAAAGAATTTTAAGAGACAGTTCTAAATCTGTTGTCAAAGAAATAAAGAAACATTTTTGTGTATAGGTGAAGGTGATATAATATCTGGGAGGATAAATGTGTGTATGGATTTTTTAAAAATTGGTTTATAAATTGATAATTGTTGAAGAAGGTCCATAGGTATATGGGAGTTTATTATACTATCCTACTTTTATATATGTGTTTGAAATTTTTTTAAATAATTTTTTCCCCCTTTTGCCTTCTAGGATTCTTACAGAAGCAGAGATTGATGCTCACCTTGTGGCTCTAGCAGAGAGAGACTAAACATTGTCGTTAGTTTAGTTTACCAGATCCATGATGTCACTTACCTGTGTGTTTGGTAACAACAAACCAACATTACAGAGGTCCCTGGATTGAAAAAGGAGCCTCTCCCACTCCTCCTACCGCCGAAGTGGTTAGGACTCTATATAAATAAAAACAGTGCTTTTGGAAAATAATTGCATCCTGTCGTTTTTACCTCCTATTTTAAAATTTATTTTTGACACATAAGGTACATATTTATGGGGTACAGTGTGATGTTTCAGTATATGTATACATTATGATGATCAAATTAAGGTGATTCGCGTATCCATCACCTGAAACACCATGTTTTTTTGTGGTGAGAACATTTAAAATTCTTTTTCCTAGCTATTTTGAAGTACACATTACCTTATTTATTTTTATTTTTTGCTCACCTTCAACTGTCTTGACCGAGTTATTTTTTGTTTTTTAAGATAGGGTCTTGCTCTGTTGCCCAAGCTAGAAGTGCAGTACCATGATCATGGCTCACTGCAGCCTTGAACTCCCTGGCTCAAGTAACCCACCTCAGCCTCCTTAATAGCTGGTACTGCAGGCGTACACCATTGCACCCAGCTAATTTTATTTTTTGTACAGATGGGATCTTACTATGTTGCAAGGCTGGTTTCAGACTCCTGGCTGGCATTAAGCAGTCCCCTTGCCTCAGCCTCCCAACATGCTGGGAATATAGGCATGAGCCATGGTTCCTGGACCCACAATACCTTACTGTTGACTGCAGTCACTCTGCTCTACAATAGGATACCAAATCAACCTCAAATTCCTGGAGTTAAGCAGTGCTTCCATGTAAGCCTCCCAGGTAGCTAGGACTATAGGCATGCATCACCAGGCCTGGCTAATTCTTTATCTTTTGTAAAGATAAAAGATAAAAAATTGACATAGGGGTCTCCCAGTGTCACCAAGGCTGGTCTTAAACTGATCTCCAGCAGTCCTACCTCAGGCTCCCAAAGTGCTGAGATTACAAGTCACTGCACTGGGCCCCTCCTCTCTAATTGTAACTTTTTAGCCATTCTCCAACTTCTCTCCATCCTTTCCACTACCACCTCCAGTCCCTGGTAACCACTGTTGTATTCACTACTTATAGATCAACGTTTTTAGATTTGGCATGTAAGTGAAAATGTGACATTTGTCTTTCTGTATCTGACTTATTTTCACATAATGTATTATCCTTTAGGTTTATCCATGTTATAAATGACAAGATTTCATTCTTTTTAACAGCTGTATAGTATTTGTGTATAGATATCACATTTTCTTTATCCATTCATTCACTGTTGAACACTTAAGGCAATTATATCTTGGCTATTGTATATAGTCCTGCAATAAACATGGGATTGCAGATATCTCTTCAACATATGGATTTCACTTCCTTTGAATTCATACAAAGGAGTGCAATTGTTGGGTCACAGAGTAATTCTATTTAATTTTTTGAGGAACATTCATACTGGTTTCTATAATGGCTGTACTAATGTACATTCCCCTTAATTGTAAGGGTTCCCTTTTCTCCACATCCTCATCAACACTTGTTACATTTTATCTTTTTGATAATAGTCATGCTAACAAATCAGGTGATATTTCATTGTGGTTTACCTACAATTTTAAGTATTAAGCCTTTGGTATGTGCAAATGTTCACCATCTTCACATTGTAGCTTTGGTGATTTTGTTGACACCTATACAAGTTTACTTGGTTTAAGAAATTTCAGCCAGCACCAGGTGTGCTGTCTCGCACCTGTAATCCCAGCACTTTGGGAGACCTAGGCTGGCAGATCGTTTGAGCTCAGGAGTTTGAGACCATCTTGGGGAACATGGTGAAACGCTGTCTCTACCAAAAATGTAAAAACTTACCAGGGTGTGGTGGTGCACATCTGTGGTCCCAGCCACTTAGGATGCTGAGGTGGGAGAATCGCTTAAGCTCGGGGTAGAGCTTCCAGTGAGTGGAGATTGTGCCACTGCTCTCCAGCCTGGGTGACAGAAAGAAACCCCATCTCAAAAAAATAAATAATTTATAGCCAGAAATGTAAACTGTAGCTATAGGATATAATTAAATAACAAACTATAACTTTGGTTTTGAAACCTACTCTGGCCAGGTGCTGTGGCTCACACCCATAATTCCAGCACTTTGGGAGGCCGAAGCGGGAGGATTGCTTGAGGCTAGAAGTTTGTGATGAGCCTGGGCAACATAGCAAGACCTAGTCTCTACAAAAAAAAAAAAAAAAATTTGCTTAATTAGTTGGGCATGATAAGCCTGCACTTGCAGTCCCAGCTACTCAGGAGGCTGAGGCAGGAGGATCACTTGAACCCAGGAGTTTGATGCGGCAGTGAATTGTGATTGTGCCACTGCACTTCAGCTTGGGCAATAGAGCAAGACCCTGTCTCCAAAAAGAAATCTGCTCTGACTGTAAGTTGGCATGTGAAGCATGGCCTTTATTTTACAATTCCTCATTCAAACAGGGTATTACCGAATGTGAACTCCAAGTCCCATTGGATGCTTTAACTATATAGTAAAAGGATTAGTGTGATCTTTAGTAGTTTTGAGAAAAACATTTATACTCAGTAAGAATCAGTATTTTCAAGAGTAGAAGCTCTTATTTACCTTGAGGAAACAGGACTAGAAAAATCGTAGAATGTATACATTTTCTGTGCCTCCTTAATAATAAATACTTGAAGGTGACATTAAGCAATTGGTTTGTATTAAAGTTTAGAAAACCACCTCCCGTCCCAATGTTAATCAAAAAATAACAAACCGTATATTCATAGTAACCTATGTTTTTAAATGTACAGGATTTTTCAAAATCCCAGACAGGTGACCTGAGCCACTGATTAGAGATGATTAAAAAATCTTGGAAAGTCAAAAGAAAAAAAAAATCTTGGAAAGTCTAAGGCTAATAGATTTTATGCCCTCTTTTGCACTGAGCAAGTCTGGTGCTGTTGACCTCCTGCAGGTGAGTGTGGCTGCTAGTCTCATACCAGTTGAAGTAAGAGTTACCCGTTTCTGCAGCCACCAGGCCCACACAAGGAGAGGGCACGTAAACATGTGACCACCAGAAGCAGGAAACTTCACCAACCACATCCTCTTCAGAGCTGTCAGGAGTAGTAAATTTTCCTAACAAGGAAGCAAATTTCTTCCAGGTCAGAGATTATTGTTCTAGGATTACCCATCTGAATCTACTAGGCTAATCCTCTAAAGACAAGCTGATGAATTTCCACACCCTTAGAGCCTTGACTGATTCCACCCTCCTAGAATCAGTGGATGAGAGACTAGCAAATAATTGAGTGTTTATTGTTAGAAGATCCTTTTAGGGGTAAAAAACTAAAATTATGTAATTTGTTAGAAAAGTAAGTTTTTACATTATAAGGCAAAATCTAGATGAATTAGGATTAAATATAGAATAGTTTTAAATATTGGTTAAGTTATTTATGCTTAAGTAAAAGAATAGGAGGCATAGAAAAGGTCAATTCAAATAGGTGAACGTTAGGCTGGATGCAGTAGCTCATGCCTATAACCCCCAATACATTGGGAGGCCAAGACCAGCGTGGCAATAACATCTCGTCTGTACAGAAAATTTTTTTTAATTAGTCAAGTGTGGTAGTGCTCACATACCTAGAGTCCTGGCTACTTGGGTGACTGAGGTGACAGGGTCACTTGAGCCCAGGAGTTGAAGGCTGCAGTAAACTATGATCGCAACACTGCACTACAGCCTGGGTGACAGAGCAAGACCCCTTTTCTAAAAATGAAAATAAAAGGGTGGACATTAAATACTCTAATTATGTTTCTTGTTTTGTTTTTTAAACAAACTGCCTGGGATGGATAAAAAGGGTTAATGCAGAAAGGTTATACAAAATGCCTAGAAAAATGCCTGAAATCTTTAAATGTCTTTACCCAAAGAACATTTTGATTAGTAAGAAATATAAGAATACAGGCCAGGCGCAGTGGCTCACACCTATAATCCCAGCACTTTGGGAAGCCAAGGTGGGCAGATCACTTGAGGTCAGGAGTTCAAGACCAGCCTGGCCAACATGGCAAAACCCTGTATCTACAAAAATTAGCCAGATATGGTGGCGCACACCTGTAATTCCAGCTACTTGGGAGGCTGAGGCAGGAGAATCGCTTGAACCCGGGAGGCAGAGGTTGCCGTGAGCTGAGATCCTGCCATTGCACTCCAGCCTGGGCAATAGATCAAGACTCCATCTCAAAAAAAAAAAAAATATATATATATATATATATATATACATACGCACACACACACACACACAGACACACACGAGAAATATAATTCTGACGCTCAGAGGGTTATGTCCAGACATTCATGAATGTGAAGCTAATTGGGTAGACATGAGGCTTTCCTTCTCTTGATACCTCATTTTCATAAACAGTACTGTTATTGTACCATTTAGGTTACAAATCAACAACCACCCAGGTACTCAGCTCCCTCACTAGTCTCCAAATCCAAGATCCAGATTTGTGCCACAACCAAATTACTACATTAAGGATCTTCATGTAGGGCCACATACCTGTAGTCTAGCTGAGGTGAGAGGATCACTTGAGCCCAGGAGGTCGAGGCTATGGTAAGCTGTGTTCACACCATTGCATTCCAGCCTATATATTGTATTTTTTTATACAAAAAAAAAATGGATAAAAATCATGAAGGGAAAAAATCTGAGGGACAAAATGAGACCCACCCTAAAAAAAAAAACCTAAAATGACAGCTAAGCTAATTAACATCATAATGGTGAATTACTTTTTTGTTTATTTTTGTAGAGATGGGGTCTCGCCACATTGCCCAGGCTGGTCTCGAACTCCCAGGCTCAAGCCATCCTCCCACCTCAGCCTCCCAAAGTGTTGGGATTACAGCCACCATAAATTAGAAGTTAGAAGCGCCAAGATGGATTCTAACTCCATTTATTTTACATTCTGGAAAGTCCAGCTAATACAATAAGAAATGAAATTAAGAGGTATTGGAAATAGAATTATAATTTGCTATTTAGATTGTTTACCTAAAAATAAGAAAATGACCTAATAAAGTATTAGTCTTTATTGGGATGGACCTTGTTTTAGATACAATATCCTTTAAACTGGTTTAACATTTATAATTTGCTTGTCTACAGTTCCAAAATTCAGGAAATTCTTAAAACTCCGTTGGCAGCAAATCTGGCCTATACTGATGTAAAGCTTTTTATACTCTCTTTATCTCACTTTATTTCTGCAGAAATATGAATGAACTTAATTATAGGGTGCTGCCTCAGACTCCAGTGGTAGAATTATGGAATATATGGTTTAGGCATCATATTATCTTTCTAAAATCCAAAATACATTCTATTACAAAACACATCTGGGCCAGGTGCAGTGGCTCACACCTGTAATCCTAGCACTTTGGGAGGCCAAGGCAGGCAGACTGCCTGAGCTCAGGAGTTCAAGACCAGCCTGGGCAACATAGCAAAACCCATCTCTATTAAAAATACACACACAAAAAAAATAGCTAAGCATGTTGGCACATGCCTGTAGTGCCAGCTACTCAGGAGGCTGAGGCATGAGAATTGCTTGCACCCGGGAGGCAGAGGTTGCAGTGAGCCAAGATCGCACCACTGCACTCCAGCCTAGGCGACAATGTAAGACTGTCTCAAAAAAAAAAAAAAAAAAAAAAAAAAAAAAAAAAAAAAAAAAAAACCAGGCCCCCCGCCTGAGTGGGA
>CAUYLG010070670.1:0-57261 GCA_963573385.1 Cacajao melanocephalus
TTTATCTGTTTATCTACAGATCTATTTGTTCTATGCCAAGACCAGCTCGCTCATGGAGACTCCAAGCCAGGTGGTGCTGAAGGAATTAAGAAACAGACACAAAGATAGAGTGCAAAAGTGGGATCAGAGTGGGACGTCAGGGGACTGACAGCATTTTCCAGCTGAAAGCCCAGAGCAGACTCTGACCCACATATTTATTCTTTGTGAACAAGTGATTATTTTTAATAAGCAAGTACTCAGTGTTTCTTCTCAGAATAAAGATAGACTAAACAGGCAGATATAGTGCCTGTTCACTACTAAAATAGAAATAAGCTAGAAAGCACTCTTTGTGAGTTAGCAATGGGGACAAGGTCATATATCCTGTGTTTTGGGAACTGGTTTAACTAGTGCATGACCAGTACATATTGCTTACTATTCTAGCAGTTTTCTGCCTGGGGATGGCTCGGTGTTTCTTCCTGTTGCCTCTCAGCAAACAACATATACTCCATCACACACACACACCTCAACACCTTCTCCCAACAGTTCTATCCATCAATTTAAATGAATCTTACCAGAAAAGACATGTACTTAGGTACTTTTCTTTCAAAGAACAGCAGTTATTTTAGCAGCTCTGGAGATTTTGCACTGCATCTAGCGGAAGTCCGTAAACCTTTTCTGTGAAATGCTAGATAGTAAATATTTTAAGCTTTGTAGCTCATACAGTCACTGTTGCCATACTTTCTCTGTCACAATTACACAACTCTGTCACTGCATTGTGAAAGCAACTGTAGACAATATGCAGGCAGACCTCAAAAAATAAAAAACAGAAAAAGATCATGGCTGTGTTCTAATGAAACTTTTTGAAAAAACACAGATACCAGCCCAAATTTGGTTCAAAGGCTATATAGTTTGCCAGCCTTGGTAAACTAGTCTAGCATGTTCAGTACTTTCTAAAAAGATTATGTTTTCTAATTTTATGTTAGATGTTTATGACATTTATGAAGCTCATTTATCTCCACAGAGTTTTGAATTTTACTTTTGCTCTGATTTTTGGTGGGAAGAATGATCATGACCTAAGATAACACTAATTCACTGTCTTTTGTCATCAGCATTAGTGAAACTATAAATCATAATTGTGTTAGTATGTTTTGTTAGATTACAGGCCTATAAAGGCTACTGGTTACCCAGAGCAAAACTGCCTCATTAAAGGCACTGGGACAGAAGCTTTAACAACTGCTAAGGCATGATTCAAAGGCCTTTTTAAGTTAAACTTAATCTTTGTTAAACTTTAGTTGTGAATTTGTATTTACCTAATTTTTCTTCTCATAGGTAGATGGAATGTATTTTTCTTACTTCTAAAGCTTTTGCTCTGTAAGACTCCAGGTAGCATCAATCATTTTATTCATTATTTAATGTTTTCAGACTATCTACGAAGACTTTTTTTCCCCTAAAATGCTTCTGTCAGCAAGTGGTGTTAAATCCTCCCCCAAACAAAAAAACAAACAAACCTCTGTACATGGAAGATGCACATAAAAAGATCTAACTAAATGATCTAGGTAGAGGCAGGCCTATTGTCCACTGAAATAAGATGGTGGGATCTGTCGCCAGTGGGAACCATGGGATCCAGAGTCTTCTTTAAATAAAGGGAGTTTGAATGATGACAACTCCAGCATTTGCTTATGCATTAAGTGTTTTTGAAATAGATTTTAGACTCACCTTGCGGTGGGGATGGGGAATATCATTGTCTGTCCTTGGATCAGACCCTTCTGGTAATTGAAATAGGAGGAAGGACGGGAAATGGGTAGTAGTCTCTTTCTTAGTTGGCTCTGTTGCAGCCCTTGAGCTGTTGGTTCCTGCTGGTTTTTGGACTGACACTGACCAGACCCTAGTGATTCAAGTGTAAAAGGCATGCAAATTCTGGCTCTTCATGATGAACATATATGTATTCTATTACCCATTCCACTCCCCACTTAACATCTGTTCTGGACAGTCTACCCCAGAGCTTCTTGTGTCTAGGATACCCATCAAGATCTGTGGGACAGTCACTTGACCCATGGGGGTAAATTCGCACATTCTTGATTTTCCAAGTAGCCTGAAGACTTGCATTTCCAGCCCTGTCTTAGCCTTGCCATCTCCTTTCAGCTATCCTCTCCTCTTGCTCAAATAACCACAGTGAGAAAATCCAAAACATCTCCTTGTTAAGAAGGCATCTACTGTGAAATGAGATGTTGGTCTCTCCTTATAGGAACGTCTACTTTCTTATAGTCTTTCTCACATTTGTTTGGGAGAGGTACCTTCTCTTTGCTCTTGGTGGTAGAAAGAAAAGGCCCTTCATCAATAATTATGATGACTCCTGAGCAACAGGAAAGTCTCACTCAACATACCACTTCAGTATGTTGAACTTGGTTAATGGTGATGGTAAAGGATAGAAGTGGATAGATTAGAAATATTTAGAAGATAACATTTCTAGGACTTAGAGTTCAGATGATATGGATTAAATTTAGTGTATACAGGAGAGTGGTGTGAAACAGAAGAACATCAGACTAGTATCATTTTGGGTTGCATGCATAATTTCATTTTCTGATATGTTGAATTATAGGTGGCATGTAGGCATTTTGATGGAAATATCACACTGGCAATTAGTTAAATGGGTCCCAACTTTAGAGGCCAGGTCCTACAGTAGGTATAAATTTGTGAGTCATGTGAATAAAATCTTCTAGTAAGACAGTATAGGATGAAAGGAGATTGTTTAGGATTGATTTCTGAGTGTCTAGGATTCTACATTTAGTGGTTGGGTGGATAGGAATAAACAACCCAAAATGAATGAGAAGGAACCACCATAGAAGTAGAAGGAAAACTAGGTGATAATATCCAAGGTGGAAAAGATGCTTAAGTCTGAGAGAAGTGGTGGGATAAGAGTAGGTTTCTGGAGGGTGATTTGTGGTTGTTCTATTTACGTTGCTCCTACTGATGCATGAAGATATTAACCAAATTGAAATGCAAATGGGAATGGAAGTGTTATGAAACTCTTGTGTTGTGGATTTATTTGAAATGTTTATATTCCCAAATTAATATTTATTCTAGAAATTTGCTTCCTATGTGTGATATAAATAGTTCCAAGGAGACTTCATTTATCATAAAGACATATGATAAATATGTCTTATGTGCTATGTATCATAAGGAAAACATTATAAACAGAGAAATTGTCCTATAAAAGAACATAATTTCATTGTTTATAGATGTTTTCATCTTTGTGTGTGTGTGTGTGTATGTGTGTATGAGAGTGGTTCTCTTTATAAAGCTAATATCATCATTTGTTCCTTCTTCTGTGGTTTTCTTATGGTGTCTTTCTATGCTGTGTGCAGGATTAATGATCAAGTATCAGGAAAATGTTTAAATAACTGCCTGAATTGTATGAGGCTTATTATAGCAAGAATGTTAAACAGCTGTTTTCCATTTCTCTTGATAGAAAACAAGAACACAGATTTGCATTAAGACATACAGGCTTGGGTAACAACAAAATAGAACTTTTACCTAAAATGGAATGAATAATTATGGGTTCCTAGAATGCAGAATAAAATGCGGCTTAAGTGAGCTATAATTTGGGAATATTCTGGGGACATACGCTTAGCTTTCCTGACTGTGGGCATTGTTGTGAGTGGGACTTTCTTTTGTAATGAACACTGTTTTTGACCTCTCTTCAGCTTAAGCATCTTGTTCACCTTGAAGGTGGCAAGCTTCCAAAGCTTGATCCCAAGTGTACGTTTTAAGTCTTATTTCCCACCACACCCTTATTTCCATTCTCCAATCATTACTCCATAGAGTATTTCAATACTCCATGTGTAAAACCGCAATCTCTGAATATGGCCTTGGTGTCACTGGGTCAGACCTTTCTCTAAATCTTTGGAAGATCTAGCTCAGATGTTACTTCTGCCATAAACCCTTCCAGAGTGTCCTAATAAAATGTGACCTCTCCTTCATATTAATTTCTTTGGTCCTTTATGAAATACCACTGATTTAAAAACACTTGTTCATTCATTCACTTATTAGTTAATTCACTCAACAAGTATCTATTAGGCATACTATGCGTTAGACTCTGCATTTGTGATAGGTGCTAGGAATAAAGCAGTTATTGCTTTTATGGAGTCTGCATTCTTGCAACAGTGAAGTGGTTGGGATTGCATGGTTTAGGGCCAGTGTTTTTGGGTTTGCATCCCATGTCTCCTTCTAGTTGTGTAATCTTGTTCAAGATTATATATTTTTATGCATTAGTTTCTTCATGTAAAAACTGGAAATAAATTGCAAGAACCTGAACCAAATTATTCTGAATTTGGTTGCTGTAGCATACCAGATCTGTGTCTTCACCTTGCTTTCTAACTGGAGTAGTACTTGTAACATCTTCCTTTGGGCATAGAACCAGGCTGCTCCCCACTACTATAAACCTGGGAGCTGCATAGTGGCTGCTTCTGGTATAATTAGAGAAAGGTTGGAGTTTTAGACTCACTGTAGCAAGTCTAAAATCTGCCTCCCCAAATCTCTTGATTTCCTGTAAATTTGTAGCTTATTACAAAGCTGCATCCAGCTCTGTATCCCGGTCCCATTCTAGTATAAAATATACTAGAATATCTTTTATTCTAGTATAACTTTAAAGAATAAAATACAATTTTAGATCAGATCTACAGAAGAGAAACAGACCGACATCTAATTATAATATGTTCCCTTTCTTTCCTGACACATTGCTCTCTTCTTGCCCTCCTACTTCCTGGAGGTTGTCCACTTCCTATGG
Organism: Cacajao melanocephalus; assembly: GCA_963573385.1. Lineage (NCBI taxonomy): Eukaryota > Metazoa > Chordata > Mammalia > Primates > Pitheciidae > Cacajao > Cacajao melanocephalus. Next base: position 4,766 of record CAUYLG010070670.1, read on the forward strand.
GGCTAGTGTTACGCTTTTGGCTTAGGCTTCATTTTCTAGGGAGCTGAGACCAAGATACCATGCCACTGACTTATTGCGAGGATTACATATGAAGTGCTCAGAGTGGTACCTACCATGGAGTAGATGCTTCCAGTATTTACTAGCTAGCCACTAGTAAATGCTAGCTACTGTTATTGTGGGAACAGCAAATGAGAGCACAGAGGATGGTCTGGGTTGAGAGAAGAAGGGTTGTTTAAGAATTTCAAAGAAATGCTATTTAAGCCCCCAACCATAAGGTTGGATGTAGGATTTTGCAGGTGTAGGATTTAGGGTGGGGCACATTTATGGTGATTCTTTTCTTACATATTCAGGTCTAATACATTTATTTGAAAGACAAGTTTTAATGTCTTAATGAATTTCTCTGGCTCTTGGTTTCCTTGACACCTCTTTGCCTTCACTTTTTATAGAAAATAAGGAGTTGACTATAATTCCACTATAAATCTAGAGGTCTTTCAATGGTCTTGGAAGCCGTGACCTCTCAGATCTCATGCCCCACTCTCTCCTCTCCCTCACTCTGTTTTGGTCATCCTGGCACTCACCAGCACAGCCCTGAGAAGGAACATCTCCCTCAGTTTGGCACCCTAAGCACCTCTCTTGCCTGCCCCGCCTGAATCATGGTCCTGGTCCAGAAGCTAGCATTATAGTCAGATTACAAGATTAATCATTTTATTAATTAGGATAAGTCACTGCTGAATGTTTGTATCCCTCCCAAATTCTCATGTTGAAATCTTAACCTCCATGGTTATGGTATTAGGAGGTAGGGTCTTTGCGGCAATATTAGGGGATAAGAAAGACCCTAGCCTTGAGAAATTGAATGCATTAATAACTAAAATTTCTATCTGTTATATTCAGTTGTTATTTATAGACGAGTTTCTCAGAGACAGTAAGCTTATCAAAGATTCTGCTTTCTTTTCCATATTTCCTAATCCTCTTGCAGTTTTGAATAATAAAATGTGGAGAAAGTGACGTGTCATTTCAGAGCTGAGGCGGGTAAAGTCCACATTCTTCCTCTGCTGCAGTGATCAGAGACCACATCTTCCAGATGAATGGAATAAAACATGGTAAAGCTCCTGCCACCCAATTCTCCAGGTAGACCAGAGGTTCCTGCTGAACTACCTGTAGTGAGAACAAGAAAAAATGCCTTGTTGATTTAAGCCCACCATAATTTTGGGACTGATTTGTTGTTGAAGTATTACCTGACTATATTTGTTCATTCAGGATACTATCACAAAAAAACCCTTAGACTGGGCACCTCAAATATGATAAACATTACCTTTTTACAGTTCTAAGGCTGGGAAATCCATGATCAAGCTGCCTGTAGATGCAGTTCCTGGTGAGGGCTTGCTCTCTGGTTCATAAATGGTGCCATCCTGCTGTATCCTCACAAGGAAGAATGGGTCTCTTGGGTCTCTTTCAGGTGGGCACTGCTCTTACAACCTAATATCCCCCTAAAGACCCTACCTCCTAATACCATAACCATGGAGGTTAAGATTTCAACATGAGGATTTGGGAGGGATACAAACATTCAGCAGTGACTTATCCTAATTAATAAAATGATTAATCTTGTAATCTGACTATAATCCTAGCTTCTGGACCAGGACTATGATTCGGGTGGGGCAGGCAAGAGAGGTGCCTAGGGTGCCAAACTGAGGGAGACGTTCCTTCTCAGGGCTGTGCTGGTGAGTGCCAGGACGACCAAAACAGAGTGAGTGAGAGGGAGAGGGTGGGGCATGAGATCTGAGAGGTCACTGCTTCCAAGACCATTGAAAGACCTCTAGATTTGTAGTGGAATTACTTCTTATTTTCTATAAAAAGTGAAGGCAAGGAAGTGTCAAGGAAACCAAGAGCCAGACGAATTCATTAAGACATTAAAACTTGTCTTTCAAATAAATGTATTTATTAGACTTGAATATGTAAGAAAAGAATCAAGAAGTTTGGGATTCATTTTTAATGGTTTTAAAAAATGTATTGATATAGCTATAAAAGGTACACACACAATGAATTAAAGCAAATTGTGCTCCAAAATGTGGCTTCTTTGAATACAAAATTGTCTTCCACTTTACTTTGTAAAAAATCTTCACTGGAGATTCCATGTTTCCTTCCTTCCTTCCCTTTCTTTCTTTTTCTTTCTTTCCTTCTTTCTTTCTTTTTCTTTTTCTTTCTTTCTTTCTCTTTCTTTCCTCTTTCTTTCTCTCTTTTTTCTTTCTTTGTCTCTCTTTTTTCTTTCTCTTTCTTTCTTTTTCTTTCTTTCTTTCCTTCCTTCCTTCCTTCATTTCTTCTTTCTCTCTCTCTCTCATTCCCTCCCTCCCCTTCCCTTCCCTTCACTTCCCCTCTCCCTCCCTTCCTTCCTTCCTTCCTTCCTTCCTTCCTTCCTTCCTTTCTTCTCAGAGTCTTGCTCTGTTGCCCAGGCTAGAGTGCAGTGGCACCATCTTGGCTCACTGCAACCTCCACCTCCCAGATTTAAGCAATCCTCTTGCCTCAGCCTCCCGAATAGCTGGGGTTACAGGTGCACGCCACCATGCCAGGCTAATTTTTGCATTTTTTTGTAGAGATGGGGTTTCACTAGGTTGGTCTCAAACTCCTGACCTCAGGTGACCCACCCACCTTTGCCTCCCAAAGTGCTGGGATTATAGTCATGAGCCACTATGCCTGGCCAGATTCCATGTTTTCTGTAATAATATAATAGTACCTCATATCTTTTGTTGAATTATTTTTATTCAAGCCTTTCTTGTAAGTCCGTGGTTATAGGGTTATTTAAAGTTGTATCTTGGAGGAGGATAAAAAATAATGTAGGTTAAATCTAGAATCTCAAGTAATATTCTCCTGTTAAACTGGCCTCATTGTTTGGTTCCAACTCTCTTTCACTTTCCTAGAGTTTGAAACATGCCATGTGTGTGGAGGGGAGGTAGTGGGTCACACCTACACTGTGGGTTAGAATCCTAAGGTTAATGTGAGAAAGTATGCCATGCTTTCTCTCCTCAATAATGAGATATCTGAAAATGCTCAGAATGACTCCAGGATATCATATCATGGCTTAGAAACTGACAAAGGCTGACCTGGCCATGTGCCATATATTTCTTTAAGCTCTAGTTTTAGAGAGCACATATTTGAGTCTGAAATAATTGGTTTTATGAAAAATATCCAAAGTAGCAGCAATATTTTATGTCCTTTGCAGGCTGACTATAGCTATTTGCTTTTGGGAAAAGTGCATGTGTTTCTAAGAAGCTATTAATTAAATTAAAGTATAATGCATAACTCTCCCAAGTGATAGGACATTTGAAAGACGCTGCCAAAAGAGAAACAATGAGATGCATTCAGAGACTATATTGGATGTGCCCAATTCTTAGAAAAATAAATGCAAGAACATCTAATCTCATCACAGTTGGATACATATGTTTTTGCAGACAGAATGTAATTTTCTAAAAATGTCAGCTGTGTGTGTCTCATAAATACTGAAAACATATCCTAATACTTGGAAGCAGCCAAGGGAAGCTATGTTGCTTTTGATTTGAATTTAAATACATAATTATTGAGTGAGCACTCAACGATGATGGGAATGTACTAGGATGATAGCACCAGTGGTGTGGGATCAGAGAGACGGGTGGAAGGAAAAGCAACAAATGGAGATGGAGGGAGTGGAAGGCACTCTTAGTCTAAGCAGAAATGCAAATGGCAGCATTGAAGAAGCAGTGGGGGAATGCAGTAAACTCCAGGACACAATGGTTCTGTCTCAGTGTCTGAGACCATCACAATTCAATGCAGAATGCTTTGAGGGATGCTAGAACGCCTTACTGTATTCTCTCCTTCCCAAATCAGCTCTTCTACTGGCCAGGTTAGGGTATCTCCAAGACTGTTCCTGAGAACACTGCTTCTGCTGAATGTCTGTGTTCCTGTTAAAGGGGGAGTGAAAATAAGTTTGGGATACAAGGAATAAAAGTTAAATGGGTATTTTTTGTTTTGGATTTTGCAGAGCCCTTAATAGGCTAATAATGAATTGTGAATCTTAAGAGATGAGATATTGTATGAGCAGCTCTCAGAATAATCCAAGTACAGATCAGGGTTTTTTTTCTTGAAATATTTCACAGGACACGTGTTTGTGAAACGCATTCGGGAAATGCTGGCATGGATGCCCGAAAACTGCCTATCAGCTAATTATTCAACTGAGTTGAGATATTAAGATTCCAAAACTTCTTTAAAACAAACATTTCTGGAGGTCCCACAAAGTGAGCCATTATCAGTTAAAAATTTCCCAGCGCTGACTCAACAGGTGACAGGTAGCTTGTTACCTGTGATCCAATACCAGGTCTAGAGATGTGCCACTAGAGTACATGTGTGTGGGCTTTGACTGGTGAGACCTAAGGTTAGAGGGATGCATTTGAGGCCCTCCACCAGATGCAGGTAGAGTGGAGTAGTTGGAGGTGTTAATAATGCAAGTTCGGGGGAGCTTGGCAGCATGCATTTGCTAAGTAGCTGGGCAGAGGCTGAAGGGTACCTAAAAAAAGAGCACGGGGCATACTCTGACTTTGGGGCTAAAATGTAAGGATTTAATTTTAAGAAGTATGTACCCTTGAAAATAAATAAAGTATTAGCTCCTGATTAAAAAAATGGTATTGTTTAAAAGTTATTGCTAAAAATACAGTGTGAATGTTGTTAAGAATTTCAGAAAGTCTAAAGTTTCTGAGTAATGTCTAAAGAATGACAAAAAAATGAATATTTTTAGTCAAAAAGGCACCCCTTCAGAAAATCATTTTTATCATAAAATAAGATGTCCTAATTGTAAAAAGCCTCAAAAATATAAAACATAAAGAATAAAAGAAAAATTACCTATATTATCCATAATCTCAATCCATAAATATCTGCATCTTATTTTCTGGTTTCCCTCTCTCTCATTGTATAATTTTTGACTAATTAAATAATGAACATAAATTTAATGATAATACTATTATATTAAATTATAATATATAATATTAAATTATAGTATCATTAAATTTATGTTCATTATTAGTCAAAAATTATAGTATTTGCAGGGATTGACAAATCTGATGTGTCACCTGTTTTTGTAAAGCCCATAAACTAAAAATGCTTTTAACATTTTTAAACTGTTGAAAAAAATTGAAAGAATATTTTATAATGTTTGAAAATTACATGAATTTAAATTTCACTGTTCATTAATAAAGTTTTATAGGAATATTGATACCCACTTATTTACTGTTTTCGGTGGCTACTTTCACAGGGCAATGACAGAGTAGCAGTTCTAAGACTGAGAGCATGGTCCGCAAAGTCTACAATACAGAAAATGTTTGCTAACGCTGACTTTACCCCAATCCACAATTTGGGGGCTTTTGGGTTTTTTTCTTGCCCATTATAAAGAAAGTGTTAATTGATATCTTGCATATAAATATTTGCCAACTTTTCTGATTATTCTATTGGGTATTCGCCTATAAACAGAATTACTTTGTTAAAGGGTGTGAATATTTTAAGACTCCTGCTGCATAATGCCAAATTTATTTCCAAAATGCTCGAACTAAGTTATACTCTCACCAGAACCATGTGAGAGCTACAAACATTTTCCTTTGGCAAAATAAGCTCCGTAGTACCCTGCCTTAAACTGTTTTAAGCTCAATAATAGAACAAAGTGTTAATCATGTCCAAACTTGCTAGTAATGGGAATATTTGGGGGGAATAAGATTCACATTTATGATTTTTATCTCTTTTTTCAGCACAGCCCTGAATGTATTCAGCTTCTGCTTTTGACACATCTTGTTGTGAGACCTCACAGAACTTGTTTATTCCCCAGACATTGTAAATCAGTGTTTAATGGAGGAATCTTTCTTTACGTTATGGGAAATACAAGATTCACCAGAGTCTATATCTGATTTTCTATACATTTAAATTTAGACCTCCTCTGTGCATTGACATGAATTTACTTGTATTTTGAATGGTCGATTATGGACAAATTCTAACTGAACCTGCCCATGCTCACTTCTCCGTTAACTGATAAATTTATTGGCATCTTGAACAATGAAGCATTGTTCTTCTAACACTGAACATGTTAGTTTTCCTCACATGTGGGACTGTGAAGGGTATAGCAATGACCATCAAAAGGGCCTCATAAACCTCTTTTTAATACTATTTGACCAGAGAACTGAGAGAACAGATAATTAGGCCTCAAAATTGTAAGCCTATATTTTAGCCTCTTTAATGTGAACTATATTGTATAGAGTACAACTGTGAGTCTCTTCCTGTTGGAAACTTTACTTTCGATACTGCACATAAGTTATGCCAATTATGAGTACTTGCTTGTCAAGTTTTGAAAGATCTAATTTGATATAAATTAAATATTTTTTTCCATCAATGGGGAACTTTTTAAAAAGTAAGAAACTGTTACAAAACAAATTTTCATCTAGAATGAAAATGCTGGAATTAAGATACATTCTGTTAGGATTTGAAAGGAAAATTCAATGTTGTTTATGAGATGAGTATTTTTCATTTCTGTTCACAACCCTAAATCCACCAGAAATAAAGGTGCAGCATCAGAAGCCCTATCAGATCATCTTCAGATTAAGTTTTCCAGATTTGTAAAGAACATAGTGAGAGTGGCTGGAGCTGAAAAGTGTTATGAGACCATTGAGTTGGCTTTAGTAATTTTAGCCTTATCTTTAACCTCATTGTCATCTAGACAACCTTATTCTTTGTTCAGCAACTATTTAATGGTTTAAAGTCTCAACCAAAAGTATTCAAAAGCTTCTTAGCTTTTCTTTAGGAAAACACTAGAATAATTCACAGGGAGACTCTAGAAGTATCCTCTTACATCCTTAGACTTCAGCAATCACTGAGAACCTTGGGTGAGGGCCTTTCTTTCAGCTGAGCCAAGCAGACCTTCCAGAATTGTTACAGTTCAGGTTTAGAAGAAGCCTATGGAGCCTCCTGTGTGGACCCTCCTCTCAGACAGCAGCTGTAGTGAGAAGTAGGGCTGGGTCCCTTTTGGACCTTACCAGATACATAGTGGCTTTCTTGAATTCAGCCCCTAAAGGCTTATCAGATACGAGCTTTTAAAAGGGTTGAGAGTGAAGACACATCTTTCAGATACACAGGCTCCAGAAGATGACTCTGCCACAGCAGAGGGACTTGCTCTGTTTTAATAACTTGGCATCCTTGTAAGTAAGGACCACACGCAGAGAGCCAAGGCATTCATGGCCACCCATTGGTGCTATATAAGGCTTCCTAAGTGTGCTTGTAGCCAGGGAAAAATCTTGGCAGAGCAGGAAGGAGATATTTCCCTCCCTGTTCCTTACAACAGGATGTAATGCAGGCAGGGGGCCTAATTTATGAAGACAAGATCTACAGATAGCATCTGATATAAAAAGGCATGCATATCATTAAGAAAAGACTTGCTTCACAGAGCTCTATGCAGTTAGACTAGAGCAAAATCCATACAAACACTAAACACACACATACACACACCCCCCTCTTAACAACAATGATCAATCTATGAGGTTAGGGAAAAAAAGATTTTATACCCAGAATTGAAAAAGAAAATTATGAGTCTAGAAGACCATTTATTCAATTACCTATGGTTTATAGAACATGGAAAATAAGAAAATGCAGGTTGTAATGTATGATTATGATTCTGACTTGATTGACCCCACAGCAATTAAAGCTGGAAAGGGACATCATTTCATTCATCATCCTAATTTTTCATATGACATATGATGACCTATCTCTTAAATCTAATCAAAATGACCTGTGTAGTACAGTATTTGAAATTAAACAGAATTGAAATTTAAGGGAATGAGTGTTGAGTCATTTATGTGAGGAAAATAATGCGAGTTGGATCATAAGTGTCTTATCATGACAGAAAAAAATCTAGGGATAATTAATGGGAATTGTGAAACTAAACAGTACAGGATTCTTCTTCTTTTTTAAAACAAGCAGCAAATCGTGGGATGTCTTCTCCAAGTAGTCTTCACTGATTTCCTGCAGGAAAAATTACCTAGAGACCTTTGTAGCACTTGAAGAAATCGAGGACTGCTAAGAGAATGTCTAGAGTAATAAAAATAAGACCTTTAAGAAAAGTTAAGGAGCTGGGATTTTTATAGCCTTTAGAAAAACACGCCAAATAACGTCAATATTCTCAAATATTTCCCAGTTTTTCACACACACACACTCACACACATCCAAACACGGGAGGTTTATGAACAGTTATTTTGTTATGTATTGATGTTAACTTCAAAATTAATAGAAATTTAACTCTGTTATTGATCCCAGCCTGTTACTAGTCATATCTATAAAGAATTCAAGTACTTATAGAATCCTTGTTGGTAAACCTGTATTTTCAAGTTTTAACTGTAATTCAAGGGGAAACCAGTGCTTAATATATGCTTTCACTTTAGATACATTTCAATAAAAATAAATTAACCAACAAATCATATATCTTCCTTCTGCTTTTGAGGATGCCTGTATATAAACGATTTCAACACACAGGATAACCACCTCTTGTCTTCCCTCTTTACTGGGTTACCACAAAGAAGCATCTCTTGAAGAGTTTCTGTAAGAAGAGGCCTAATAGGAAATCATCTCTATAGCTAGTTAAAATAAGGTGGTTTCTTATTTTTACTTATGGTTTAAATGTGAGGAAAGTTGAATTTGACTTTCAGCCCTAAGATAAAAATATAAGAAATGTGAGCTAAACCCTGGGAAATATGATTTCGCTCAGTATTCTCTTGGCCAGAAGAAATTGGGACTGTGAAATTGAGGATGAGAGAAACCATAAAATAGACTAATTATCTCCAAGCAGTCTCTGACTACACTTCAGTGTATATTTGTGATTTTTTTTCATCTTTACCTGTCAAGTTGGGATGTTACATCTGGATCTAAGAACATGCCTTCAGAAGTAAGATTTGCAGATTACTCAGCCAAATCAGAATCAGTCATATTTCTTTGAGGTTTTGGACTTTTAAGAGAACTTATTAAAATAGTTGTTATTGTTGCCAAGCTCTTTTAAGCATTGATATTTATCATTTAAAGCAAAATATTTGAGCCAAATTTAAGAACAAAAGGATTTAATATGGATATTCTCTTTTCTTCAGAGTCTTTCGGTGTCTGAATTGCTTTTGGATGTTCAGTTTAGAGCTCTTCTGATTGAGAGCAACAGAGACTGAATTCAAATGAGCTTAAACAAAAAATGGCTCACATAGGGAAAAATACAGACGTAGGCCTAGTTTCAGTAATGGCTGGATGTAGCTACTCTAATGATGTCAATAGCTTGTTTTCTGTCTTTCTGGAGTTCTACTTTTCTCTGTGTTGGCTTTATTCTCTGTCAGTGTCTCTCCTAGGAAGATCTAGGCTTACATGGTACTTGGAGTTCACAGTCTAAGAAAACAACTAACTAACCAACTCTCTTTCCTTCCAAAGTCCTGGAGAGACCTCTAACTGGCCCCATTTGGGTCAAAGGTTCATTCCTAAACCAGTCCATGTGGACACTGGCAGGTTGAATGTCCCAGTAATGTTATAATAGGAACCCAAACCAAGGACTACTACAATCACTGTTGAAAAATCATGGGCCTCTGGGCTGTGATCTTTCTGGAAACAGCAGCCTAGGGTCAATAGTTCAGCAATGAGCATCTGAAATATTTCCCAATTATTTTCAGGATGGGGCTGTGCAGAACTTAAAGAGATATCAGAGATTGGTAAGAGAGTGATTGCTATAATGAACATATGACTTTTAAGAGAAGTCTGGAAACTGGGGTTGTTATATCTTCTTAGATAGAATACGGCTATTATATATTAGGTTCTTTGATTTATCTACCAAACTGGAGGTGTTTATAATCCAAGGATGTAGTTGTTGAAAGGGGATAGAGGTGTCCCCTGTCATTGGTTCTAAAGAAGCCCCAGGGAAATAGCATATCTTTTCTCTCCATGCAGTGGCTGTTTTGTTTCATTTGTCCACCCCAGAATTCATTCCTCCTTTTTATGGTAACAGCATCCTATTTTCTTTGAGGATATTTTCTTCCCCATTGTGGGCAATTTTAGTCGGGCAGTAGGATTACATGCTTTATTCTCTCCTAATCTAAGGGATTGATAGGTAACCCAAGCTAGGCCAATGGAACTCACTGTCTTTATACATCTAGTAGATTAATATATGAAAAGAAAAATGTAGCATATTTATAACTTTGTTGGTATCCTTTAAAGATGCTAAGTAGTTCTTGAGACCTGGTCTCTTTAGCTTGCCTGATACTTCTTTTTAAAAACTGAATTTTCTAGCCCTTCTGGGAGCTACTTATATATTTCCAAAGGATTCATTTTTTAAAAATAAATTACACATAAACAGCTTCTGTGCTTGCAATCAAAGAGCCCTAATCAATATAGAAGTTAGGGCTAGAAACAGGGTACTGCAAGTTATAGAGTGTAACATGCAAAATTATCTAGTCAAAGGAAGATACAAGGCAGAAAAGACCCCTCTATCCATGCCTGGGAAGTTGGCCATTATTGTTATGCAATAAAGAAAAAGCTTGTTAAGCTAAGCTATAGCTTGTAGTAATTGGGAACTCAGACCTATTGAATCTTTCAGAGATGCAAAAGGAAAATATGAAGGTATTGAAGTTTCTTGGCTATATCTTGTAATCTTCAGTAGGTTCCTAGAAGAAATTGATACATTTAAGCTGAAGCACACTCTGAAAGGAAAGAAGAAAGAGGATTTTTCTAGAGATATTCTGCAACCTGCAAAACAAATGGTTTAAAGCTTGATACTATGGAGTCTTGGATAGTTGGAAAAGCCAAATTCTCTGTCTACTGTGGAAGTTAGTGTGATCAAAAGTAGCACAGTGGGAACTACGGAAGGAAAAAAGATGGCAGAGCCCTCTGTCATTTCTCGTTCCCTTCACATATAGCCTTAAGTTTTACATTTACATAGGATTGCTAGAGGAAAAAGTGAAGACATCATCAGATTTTCTTGGGATAACTCTTCCTGCAAACCCAGAGAGAGCATTTGAGAACTGCTTGTTTTTGTGAAGGCCGCTATTTTAGAGTTAGCTATTTATGCCTGGGGTTAAATTTCATTCACTAGACTAGAAATTTTATGAGGGAGGGCAGGGGCTAGTCCTATTGATAGTTTTTAGAAAAACATGCCAAATCACTTCAATAGTCTCACATATTTCCCATTTTTTTTCACATACACACCCATATACATCCAACCAAGGGAGCTTTATGAAAAACGAGCTTTTGCTTATAGCTACATCCCCAAAGTCTAGCCTGGTGCCTGGAATAAATAACATCAATTTATTCAGTATTATATACATTGACATTATTCTCCCTTGGACTTGTAACATTGTGTATTCATTCAATAAATACTTGTTTACTGTTTCCATGGGTATATAATGAGAAACAATGTAGATATGGCACCTGTTCTTAGTGGTACTGATTTTTATTTAATTATAGCTGTGTGGGTTAGGCTCACTGTGGTAGATTGATTAAATATAATTTAGTTGAGAATTTGAGACTTGAAATGCCATAATATGGTAGTAATTTAGACTTATTCTTTTGGAGAAGAGGAATAATTATTACCTTGAGCAGAGAATTGAGAAGCACTGAAGAATCAGGACAGAGGTATTTCTAAGAGAGCAAGATATCATTTATAGCCAATCTTTATGTAATGGCATCTTCTATCTTGATAGCCTGCATTTGGATGAGACAGAGATGAGACAGAGGACTGTAAGGGAAATAAAGGGCTTTTTTGATCCCTTCTGTTCTAATTTTGGGGGTATATGACAAATCTCTTATTGAGGAGGAAGAGACAATATTGTAAATTTGGGTACAATAATGTACTGAAATAAACATTGGGAAGTTTAACTTGGCAAGTATATTCTTTCTCCTAGTTTGTAAATTTAAACATTTAAAGCCATAGAAGTATTTAGTAATTAAACAACATTAATCAGATATAAAAAAGATACTATCTTTCCTTAAATAAATACCTCAAGAAATTTAGACCTGCTATACTACCTGGGTTTATGGTCACTGTATTAGTTTTCTGTTGCTGCATAACAACCACAAATTAAGAAGCCTAAAACATCACAAATGGTTTACATCACAGTTTCTGTGGGTTAAAAATCTGAGTATGGTGATGCTGGATTCTCTGCTCAGAGTCTCCGTGGGCTGAAATCAAAGTGTTGGCTAAGGCTAAGGTTCTTGTCTAGGCTCAGGGTCATCTTCTAGGCTCACTGGTTGTTGACAAAATTCATTTCCTTGTGGTTGTACAACTGAAGTCTCTGTTGTTCTTCAAGCTGTCAGCCTGGGATGGTTCTCAGATCCTAGAGGCTGCACACTGTTCCTTAACATGTGATCTCCGCAGGCAGTTCATTACATGGATGATTGCTTTCTCCTAGGCCAGCCAAAGCATGTCTCTCCAACTTCCTCTTTTGTGAGGAAACCTGTCTGCTTTAAAGGGTTCAAGTGAGCAGATCAAACCCATCCATACAGTCTCTCTGTCTTAATGTTAATTCATTTAAAACCCTGATTACATCTGCAAAATCTCTTCACAACAGTTACCTAGTTTAGGTTATTTTTTTCTTCTCCTTCTTTTTAATTAAAGCAGTTATCTTAAAGGACACTACGAATATTTCCCTAAGTATGTATGGCATATTTTGGGGATGGGGATGAAATCAAGCAATGATTGTGCAGACATGTTTTAGAAAATTGCAAATTCACTTGGGACTAGAATAGTTCTCCAGAGAGCCATCACAAAATTTAGAGGAATATTTTACAGTACAGTTAAAACCAGTGCAGTTTATTTCTTCTTATTTTTAATAACATCTTTATGGACATACAATTCATGTATTATAAAATTTTTTATTCACTTAAAGGGTACAGGTTGGGCATGGTGGCTCATGCCTGTAATCCCAGCACTTTGGGAGAGGAGACCGAGGGAGGTGGATCACGAGATCACGAGGTGAAGAGATGGAGACCATCCTGGCCAGCATGGTGAAACCCCGTCTCTACTAAAAAAAGACAAAAATTAGCTGGGCATGGCAGTGAGCACCTGTAGTCCCAGCTACTCGGGAGGCTGAGGCAGGAGAATCGCTTGAACCTGGGAGATGGAGGTTGCAGTGAGCTGAGATTGTGCCACTGCACTCCAGCCTGGTGACAGAGCGAGACTCTGTCTCAAAAAAAAAAAAAAAAAAAAAGGTACAAATCAGTGTTTTAAAACTGATATATAATTTATATACTGTAAAATTGACCATTCTAAAATCAACAGTTCAGTAGGTTTTAGTATATTCAAAATTGTGCACCATCAGCACTAATTCCAGAGCATTTTTATCACCCCAAAGTAAATCCCATTCCCATTAGCACTCACTGCCATTTCTTCTTTCTACCGACACTTCATGTATTATAGCTATGGATTTACTACATACTTCAAGTAGCTATGTATTTGCTTATTCTGAACATTTTATATCAACAGAATCATACAATAAGTGTTTCTTTTGAGTGTGTGTGTGTGACTGGCTTCTTTTAACATGCTCAGGTTCAACCATGCTTTCACGTATAGCATTTCATTCCTTTTCATGGCAGAGTAATAAGCCATTGTAGGGATATAACACTGTTTTTTTAGCCTTTCATCTGCTGATAGACATTTGGGTTGTTACCACCTTTTGCTTTATGAATAATGTTCCTATGAATATTCATATACAAGTGTTGATGTGGATATATGTTTTTTATTCTGTTGGCTGTATACTTAAGAATGAATTTGCCAAGTCATAGGTTAACTCTACATTGAACATTTTAGAGAATGGTCAAACTGTTTTCCAGAGTGGCTGAATCATTTTTACAAGCCCACTAGGAATATATGAGTGTTCCAATTTCTCCACATCCTCCCTAACACTTATTGTTTGTCTTTCTTATTTTAGCCATCCTAGTGGTATAAAGTGTATCTGCTTGTGGTTTTAATTTTCATTTCCCTGAGGGCTAATGAAGTTTAGCCTTCATTCATGTTCTTATTGGCCATTAGTAGATCTTCTTTGGAGAAACATCTAAATGCCTTGTACATTTTAAAATTGTCTTTTTACCCTTGAGTGGTAAGATTTTTATATATCTGGACACAAGAATCTTATTGTAAATATGGTGTGCAAATATTTTCTTAGTCTGTGGGCTGTTTACTTTATAGATAGTGTGGTTTGAAGCATAACACTTTAAATTTTGATGAACTCTAACTTATTTTTTCTTGAATTGCTTGTGCTTTTGGTGTCATATCTAAGAAGACATTACCAAATTCAAGGCAATTTTTTGCTATCATATTTTCATAACAGTAGAATCTAATATGAATGAATAAAGAAATTCAGGAAATGATCATTCAAAGATGTTTGTATCACACCTCAATTAAGTGAGATTTAGTTATCGAAGAGGGCATTTCTGTGTGAACCTATTCCCACGGGGAGAAATTAATTCACACATTCATTTAGCCAGTATTTATTGGGCACTTTGTATATTCTAGGTATTGTTCTAGGCTCAGGGAACACAGCTGGGAACAAGACCAATTCCCTGCCCTCATAGACGATACCTTGGTTTGGATAGGAAACACACGAGCAGCAAACATAAAAAACTTCAGATGGCAAAGTAGGGTTGGGCATGAGAATGGATGGGAGAGGTTCCATTTGGATGGGATGTACAGGAAGGACTCACTCAAAGTGTCATTTGAGTGGAGAACTTGATGAACAGAAGCAGGCAACTATGATAAGGTCTGGGACGGAGTTTCCGAGGCAGAAGAAATACCAAGTGAGATGAGAACACACTGGTGTGTATAAGAAAGGGCAAACAGGTCTTGCATGTTTTGGGGTAGAAGGGGTGCAGGGTGAGAAAAAGGAAGAGTGACAGGTAATAGGGAAAGCACATGAATGTTAAAGAACTTTCTGGCTGCTCTGTGAAGAACGGACTCAAAGGGGGCAGAGCAGACAGCATCTTTGTCTTGTCATAAGGCTGTCACCTTATTCCGAGGCTTCCCTTGTAATCGCTAGACCTTCAAAGGTCGCTGTCCACCTCGCGATTTGAAAGTGAACTTCCTGAGGTTTTGGAGCAGCTGTTACCTTTGGTTAAAAGCAAGGAACATCAGTCCGCTGTGACGGACCTTGGCACCCCAGAGGGGAGTTCTCCTTGGGCAAGGGCGGCAGGCCTCCTTCCAACAGTGCAGGCGATGCTCTGGTTTTACACAAGTCTTTGCTTCCTTTAGTGCTTGCCCTTTCAACTGAGCTGCCTTTCCTGCTTTCCTGGCAGTCCCTTATTCTGCCTCTCTCCTCGCGCTTCCCTGGTCCTTCTCCGCCCTTGTTTTCAATCCTCAATCGTGCATTTTCTGATGCTAGCAGGATTTGAACTGAGCATGTTTTCACCAGGGCGACCTTAGCAGTTCGCCCTTCAAGATCCAGATCCAAAATCCACCCTCTGGTCTTCGGCCAAGGAAAGGGGGCGGGTGGGGAGCGCGAACCTTATCTCCCGGGCTCCGCCTCCAGGGGGCTGAGAGCGAGTTTCCGAGACTCTGCGCTCTGCACTGGCCGCTGCAGGGAGAACGGACTCTGGGCAGAGGGCTGCCAACCCGTTTCAGCTCAGGTCTTCCTCGGGTTGGGCTTGCCACTGCCTGGAACATCCCTCTCCCCCACTGGCGCAACACTCAGCTGGCTGCGACGGCGACCCCGAGCCTGGACACTGCGCCAGGTAAGGAGACACCTCCTACTCCCCTCTCGCTGCCAGAATGACATCTCGGGAGGGCCTCAGGGCTGGCCCCCCAGGGGCTGCAATTTGGCATTTTGGGTTTCCTGGGGGTGCAGTCTTTTCTCTGCGCCAAAGCAGTTGGTGAACCGTCTGGTGAATTCCTCGCCCAGGCTGGAGACTGAGATGTCAGGGTTTGTCTTGCAAAGTTGCTTCGTGTTAATGAATCTTCGGAAGTTCTCTGGGTGCAGGTTCCTGCCTTCGAGTCTTTGGCCTCTGAGTACGATAACGTGCGTTAATTTACTCCCCCGAGCTCAACCCCACCCTCTGCTTTTAGCTTCTTGGAAGGGTCTCCAGCGTCCACACGTGGCGCTGAGCGCGCAGAGCTGTGGGTCTGGGGCAGTGTTGGGTGGGCCAGAGGATTTTTTATGCTTGCTGCATTATGGACTCATTCGGGACCTTAAAAAAAAAATCGATGCTTGAGCAGCACCCCAGACCAATTGCTCAGAATCTCTGGGGGTGGGACTTTGAGCATCAACATATTTAAAACTATTCTCAGGTGATTCCAACGTGCAGTCGCGTATAGAAAGCAGTGAACTACAGCAGTGATTCGCTGTGTGGCATCTGGCCAGCAGCAGCAGCAGCAGCAGCAGCAGCAGCAGCACCTGGTAACTTTGGGAAATGAAAACAAAACCTAGGGCTCTAGCTCCACCCTGGACCCACTGAACCTAAAACCCTGAGATTGGGGCCCAGAAATCTGTTTTAATGAGCCCTCCAGGTGACGCTAGTGCTTGCTCTAGTTTGAAAACTGTTGGGTTGGATCTCATTTAATCAGGGAAGACACCTGCAAATTTCTCTCCACCAAAGGAGGAGAAACAGACCACTTTTCAGAAAACCTTAGATATTTATTAGTAGAGTTTTGCCCATATTAAAAAAAAAGACTACCGTGGACTTCGAAAGATCTTATAAAGGGGAGACTTAATCATCGTCAAATAATTTTTAAGCAGTAGAATTTGCATACTTGCTATAGGAGAGGATAGGAATTTTTCCTTTTCTAAAAGCTGAAATGAAGCCAAGGAAGAAATATACATTAGTCTTCCAGCTGTAATAACAGGAATCTTTGACCCCTGATGAGATGTTCCTGGATCATCACTGTCATCAGTACAGGTTACAGAACTCACGTGCAGTATTTTTTCTTTTCCTAAAGCAGTTGGGGGTTTAAGGGATTCATGCCAATTCTCTTTAGTGAAAGGGAATTCAGTGTTGCAGGGCTCTGGATTATTGAAGTGGACCACTTTTTTTTTTTTCTTTTTATACATATCTGAGATTTCAAAATTTTGACTAAAATAGTTCCAGCTGTTTCTAAGCCATTAGTACAAAAATAGAATGACTTTGCAAATGGGCTTAAATGGATTAGAAATCTGACATCAGATAAAATCTCGAATAGGCATGACTCCAGTCTCAGCACATGTGTGCTGCAGTGAACACGGTGCTAACTGTACCAATAGTTTCTGTACAGAGAGCATTTATTTTCCAAAGTGCTTTTTTCTGTGCCAATTTGTGACTGAGGTATGTAGACTTGTTAAGGGTTAGGTGCTAAGCTTGTATTTAGAGAATTAGGGGAAATTTAGATAGTGGTTAGGAATAGGAACTTTGGTCTGAGGCAGACCTGGGTTCAAGACCTGCTCTTCCGCTTCCCGGTGCTCTTGGATAGTTGTGTAACTTCTCTGAGCCTCACTTTCCTCATCTGTAAAATGGGGGCTGTACTAGTACAACACTTACCTCATAATTCACATTATTGTCAGAGTTAAATGAGATAATGCTTCTAAACTGCCTAGCATAGTAAGTTAAATATTCGTTAGCTCAAAATACAAACCCATGTATACCATAAAACGACCTAATCCTCAAACACCTTAAAATAAGATCTGTGTTGATACATGATTAGATTTGGTATTTAAATACCAACTGCACCCATAGAAGGTGACTATATGGGCACCCTCAAATCATCTTTATAATTTTATTACATACTTTATGTGGAACTTTCTGGAAAAAGTTTTAGATTAGCTTCAAATCAACAGCCTAGTTTTTCTTTAGTCACTTGGGTGAAGGAGTTCACCTTCTGGTAGCCTTTATAATGTATTAACATCCATATTTAAGTAGGCTTAAAATCTGGCTCTTCTGAATACTTTTCTTTATAAAAGAAAATCCAAATGGTGAGAGAGAATCTAAAAGTGGCATGGTGGAGTACAGGAGAGCTAGTTTAGAAGTACTCTCTGGTGTTTCTTAGGTTCTTGACAAAGACAATAAAGGAAACCCTATCCAGTTACATCATGGTTTGTTCAAGAAAATATAAGAGAAAGCAAAATGAGGACACAGAGCAAGGACAAGCCTCAACTGGCAAAAAGGGTAGGTGAGGTAATGAGTCCTTTTCTTCCTTAGCTGCAATAATTTCAAAGTGCGTCAAGTCACACACACACACAAATCAATTCCTTTCACATTATTTGATTGGAACTGATTTCTGTTGTCCTTTTAGGACCATGTAGATCTGGTGAAAAATATTTATGGTATTAATGCCAAAAAAGATGTCAAATGATTCTGTACTTGGAAATTAATTTCCATTCTTTTTTATTTTAGTGATAAGTCAAATAGTGTATTACTGAGAATGCATTTTATGACTCATCTGGCATCTTTAAATGCAAGAGGTTATAACCTGCCTATTACCAATCTTACATGACTTCTATAAGACTAGACATAAAGCAAGCAAGTCCTCCATTCAGGAAATCAGATCTTCATTAGGATACTTTAAAAATTATAATTTAGTGTTATTAAATTGATTAGAATTAGAATTTAACATTATTTAAATGTAATTACAATTTATTATATGTAGGGTTTTCTATTTGACTCACAGTGGAATGAGTAGTAGCTGTGGGGCTAAAAAAGGAAAGTCAGAGGCACATCTCTTGATGGGAAAAAGGGAGGCATTTAGGAGCAAATTCAGACTCTCAGTAATCAAATGATGTGTTCTGTATAACTTAACTGAAAAGCTTAAGAGAGTCTGTGATGTTGCAATTCAGAGTGACAGATGTGGCAGCTCTGCTTGCACTGAATGGCCAATTAGGAATGATCAATATTGCAGGGCCCCACAGTGACTTAATGATTCTCCTCTCATAGGCATAAGGCCCAGGGCAGACATAATCATAAAGAAGTTAGCTTAACTGTGCTTGGTTTACATAACCTAGCTCACTTAGAAAGGTTTTGATGAGGATCACCTGACATTCATTTAGGTTCATTGTCAGGCCCCTTTTTGTTCCATAGTGGATAGTTTTACTATTAAGGTCACTCTTGAAACTGTTGTGAGTAAAACCCATCACAGGAAATGGATATGTGTTTTTATTCTGTATTTATTATGTTTGGATTATATTTCTCAGCATGCAAGAGTAATTCTGTAGTTTGGTTCACTACTATTCTTGTGAGAAACAATGTTGAAATTTTTATTTCTGGTATGTGGTCCAGTCTCACAGGAAGAAAATGAACCACGAGGCTGAATTCCCCAACATTCTGCATAGACTCTTGGTTAAAGACAATGTACTCTGCAGCCAGACTGCCTAGCCCTGAATTCTGACCTCATTACTTTCTAGTTGTTTGAACTTGGACAAGTTACATAATCACTTTTTGCTTCTGTTTTCTCATTGGTGAAATTGGGATAAAATGACCCACCTCAGTAGGGCTGCTGTGAGGACTAAATGAGTTAACATATATAAAGCTCTTAAAACAGTGCCTGGCTCATAGTAAGTGCTTAATAAGAATTTGCTATTATTTTACTCTGGGCATTAGTGAATGCTTCAAGCTGAAGATTTCTTTTCTGTTTTCACCTCTGAAAGTGAGATCCTAAAAGGAAATAGCAATTTAGATTATTAATGTGGTGTTCATTTCATGATTTTTCTGTTTTATTTAGTGGGAGAATTTGTCTCAGAATAAGTAAAGTACTTAAAGTTTCTCAGAAAATAATATATTTTGAACAACATTTTTATAAGGTCCCATTTGATACTGCTGTGGCTGGCCAGAGACCACACTTAAGGAATCACTGCTTTAACCCACTGGTTCCCAAACTTGACTGGACATTTGAATCACCTGAAAACAGTTTTTTAGACTGTGTTCTGTGTCAGAATGTTTGCAGCTTATTGTGAAAAGAGTAAGTAATCATATCATTTGTAAAGAGAGTCCCTGGAACATATCTATACATTAACTATATCTATGGGATTCTCATGTACTCATAGAATTTTTAGAATGGTAAGGGATATTAGAGTTTGCTTAATATAAATGAGGAAACAGGTTTGGAGATGTCATTCTTAGCCAAGGGCTCATGAAAAGTTAGTGGTGGCAATGGAGAACAATTCATATTATTTGTATCCTACTTAGTACATTTTTCATTCAACTATCTTGTCTTCTGAAAAATCAAATAATGTTGACAAAGAGGTACACAATCCAACTTACAGAATACCATTGTAATCCTATAGTTATACCTATCCCACTTATCCCAGCTTAGTTTCAGGAACATTTACTTAACATATTTCTTTATCTAAAGAGCACTGAAAGCAATATGTTTACAATGCCAATAAAGCAAATCTGAATCTATCAGTTGTGAAAAGGATAATTTTTTTCACCTTTGTCATTTCAAAGAATTCAATATAGTTTTTTCTTCTTGTTGTTTCTTAGGCATTTTCGTTTTTACTAATGAAATACTCAGAGAGATCTTTGAAAATTGCAGGAAACATTGACAATTTTCTGAAGTCCAAGCTTAATGATCTTCTGGGAATCCTGCCAGATGCTTGTGTTTGATTCATTGCTTAGTTTTTGTTTGGATTTGTCTTGTTTTCATCTAGGTCAATTTAGCCATGATTGCAGTGTTATACTACCCGTCAGCTGTTTGTTTGTACACTCATTGGTGTCAAGAAGAAAAGATTAAGGGCCAAGAAAAAAGGTTTTTTAATTCAAAGTAAAATGTTCTAGCGAAGGTCCAGCTTTTTAGAAAGTTCTTTTAAAAAGATTCTTTGGAACTTTAGTCTTTTACATTAATTATATAACAGAGGTAAATAAAAGCACTCAAAGCTTGTGCAATATATTTTTATGAGAACTTTCTAATTCATGGGTGATTAATGGAAACATATTAAATTAATGTTTTATTTAGTATAAATAATATTAATATTAACTTATTAAAATATATGCTTTAAATTTTTAGACCTTGTTGTATATGTATTTTGCAATTTTATTAGGAAGAGAGAGTTTGATTCCACTTATAGGTTGTGTCTAGGCACCTGTTTTCCGGCAGTACTCAGAAGATAGAATAGTAAAGATAAAACAAGGAGGAACATTCCTTGTTAGTGCTCAGCCACTTATCAAATAGCTATTATGTGTCTAGCAAGTGCTTAGTAACTATCTTAGGAAAAGGAGATTCACACAAAAAGTTGCTAACATATGTTTTAGAGAGTCTATTAATAGCCAATTTGCAGTTTCTTTTTTAAAAATGAAAAGCTGCCTTCAATTTATTATTAAAAAATAATATTTTGTAAACACCTTGAACAATGAAAATGCTTCTAATTTAAATTTACAAACCTCAACAAGCATAGCATGATGTATCACTGGATTTCTTAAACCATTTTTGATTCTCGTTTGACGTAATATTATGTATTAATCTTTAGAAAGTGTTCAACGTGGTTTGAAGTAATTTCTTGGCAACAAGTGGAAAGATTATCCCAGAAAGAAGTATTGTGGAGAAGGTAAATACCCAGGGTCCTGAGAATCAGGCTGCTGTTCACCATTTCCCTATTGATCATCACCTGTTCCCCTTGGCAGTTTGACTTTTGATCATTTTACAGCTCCTTTATTTTTTTTCTCCCTGTTAAAATTCCTTGTTAGCTAGCAAGACTGGGCTAAGTTTTGAATTGAGATAAAGAGAAATATAAACTGGGGAAGAGAGATGACATGTGTCTTAGTCAGCTCAGGCTGCTAAAGCAAAATTCCATAGAGTAGGTGGCTTAAACAACAGAAATTTATTTCTCATGTTTCTGGAGGCTAGGGAGTCCAAGATTAAGGTGCTGGCCAATTCAGTTTTTGAAAGGGCTCTACTTCTGGCTTACAGAGAGTAGTCTTTCTGCTGTTTTCTCATGATGAAGAGACAGAAAACAAGCTCTCTGTCTCTATTTATAAAGGCCTACCTACCTATCCTGAGCACACCAGTCTTGTGATCAAATTACCTCCCAAAGGCCTTATCTTCAAATATCATCATGTTGAGAGTTAAGGCTTCTACACAGGATTTTTGGGAGGCAGCTTTCAGTTCACAGCAACATGATAATTGTTTTAACCAGAGTGGTATAGGAATGGGCAGAGTTCCTACTTGGGTGCCTGTGGAATGAGGAGGGAGCAGGGCTGAAAAGGGAACGTAACATGCAGAAGTCTTAATGGAAGAGGAGGCACATGGAACCTAATTCAAACTCATATTTTTGTAGTGACAGCAAATATGTGAGTGTAAAGTGTGAGCAGTAGGTACCTATAATCTAAATTATGTGTCATTTTTACACTACTATTTAGATTATATTAATACAGACATGTCAAGTACTAAATAAAGGCCAAGAAGATCCTGGATCAGGAAACAGCTTCTCATTCAGCTTTCCACCAACTTAGATGCTGGAAGCTTAGAAAAGCCTGTAGTAAGGAAAGTTAGACAGGTGTGCTTGCAAAATTCTCTTTCATTTTGCTATTTGCATATTTTTCTTAGTTAAAAGCACCATTAGAAGCCATGATGGAGCATCTAAAGAGTTGCATCTGAGAACATCTTTACATAAAGTTTAAGTTAACGTGAAGTAGTGGATCCTTGAGGAAATCAGTCTACTGAGAAATCAGAATTTATTTATTCCTGAGATTCCCATTGATGTATATCTTAGTTCATTTTATGCTGTTGTAACAAAATACTTCAGACTGGGTAATTTATAAAGAACAGAAATTTATTTTCTCACAGTTCTAGAAGCTGGAATCCAAGATCCAGGTATCGGTAGTTCTGTTGTCAGGTGGAGGCTGCTTCCAGGGTGGTGTCTCATGGCTGCATCTTCTAGAGGAGAGAAACACTGCGTCCTCGCATGGTGGAAGGCTAAGGGCAAGCCAGGTGAAAGCTGCCCCTGAAACCTCTTTTATAACAGCTTTGTATTAGTCTGTTCTCATGCTGCTGATAAAGACATCCCCAAGACTGGGTAATTTATTTTTAAAAAAGAGGTTTCATGGACTCACAGTTCCACGTGGCTGGGGAGGCTTCATAATCATGGTGGAAGGCAAATGACACATCTTACCTGGTGGCAGGCAGAGAAAATGAGTGCCGGTTGAAAGGGGTTTCTGCTTATAATACCATCAGATTTGTGAGACTTATTCACCACCATGGGAACAGCATGGGGGAAACCGTCTTCATGATTCAGTTATCTCCCACTGGGTCCCTCTCACAACACATTGGAATTATGGGAGATGTAAGTGAAGATGAGATTTGAGTGGGACACAGGCAAACCATATCAGGCTTTAATCCCATTCATGTTGGAGGAGCCCTAATGGCCGAATCACCTCCTAAAGGCCTCACCCCTTAATACAATCACATTGGCAACATGTAAATTTTGGAGGGGATACATTGAAACCATAGCAACATACTTGAATGTTCACTAAAGATGGATGTTACTGTGAATGGTGAATAATAATGGCTTTTTCTTCCAAACAAATTGTAAACCCTTTTTCATGATGACTAAGCAAATTTATCTTTGACCTCTGTGTAAAAATTATATAAATTTCTTTTTATTGGTCTTTCCAACACTTGAAAAAAAATTTTAAACTTGAATTATGGCTTTTTGTTGGAAATCATGTTTATATGAGTAATCAAATTATATTTTCAAGCTCTAAATTATATGTTTCCCAAAATGTTAACAGTTGTGTTTGGGTAGTGAGATGATAGACATTTTTATGCTTTTCTTTGCTTTCTCATGTGTATTTTTAAATGCCTGTATTTTTTTATAATGCAAAAATGAATACTTAGATACATGCTTTGTATATGGAAACATTTGGAATTATAATTTCAAATTCCAAGATGAGTGAGAGATAATGATTGTTAGAATGTGATTAATTCATGTTCCTATAATTCATAAAGTATATGTTGTGCCAGATGTGCTTTTAAATACCAGACACTAATTAGAGATGGCAACATCTGGCTAAAATGAAATAATTATTTCTAAAAAGCAGAAAATGTCATTACTCCTTGTGAATGCCAAAAAATATTATGTGCTGTAATACATTGAGGCCATATAGAGCAACAGCTAAGATTATGAGTGTTGGATGGTTATGGCTTTGACATTTACTATTTGAATGACTTTGTGCATGGTGCTTGACCTTTTAAAGTTTAATTTGCTATCTATCAAGTCGGTATTCAGAGGACCTACTTCCTAGTATGGTCAGAAGGGTTAAATAAAACAATGTGCATAAACCCTTTGGCATAAGGGCTGGCGGATACAAAGTCCTCAAATTAGTTCAAATTAGTTATCATCATAAGTAATATTCTCCTAAGCTTTTTCACACTTATATTTGCATCGCTATGTTTTGGAAAAGATTTCTTCTTTAGGTGAGAATATTCTTCATGTAACTGAGGACATGGAACAGATGCAAATCCAGATTTTAGCCATTATCCACCTTATACTAGGGAGAGGAAAGTGAGAATGTGGGAGAAAGGTGTCCTCTGAAGGTGGCAGGACATTGACAGCTCTGACAGAAGCTTTTGAGGTAAAGCTTTGTGACTATAGGTGTTGATTCCGGGATCCGTGAAGCTGTCAGCCTTTGCCATCATGGCATAGTTGCAGGTCACTATGGTGATTGGTTGGGTGAGATTGAGGGTATCCTCAGGTGTTGCTTATAGCTGTGAGTGGTTTGCCATGATCTCCTGGATTTAGCAATTGTGTAGGTTATTTTTTTTTTTAGAAGATTGCCCTGAGTTTCAGCATCCAGTGCCCCTTCAGCAGGTGCCTTCCTGCTTCTGCAGTCCAGATTTGCTACCTCAGTATAGATATGTATTAATTTATCCATTCAGCAAATATTTATTTGGCTTTTTCTATAGATTAGACAAGGTGCTAGGGATGTAGCCCAAATATGACATGATTCCTGTCCTTGAGGACTCAGTTTGTTAGCCAGTCTCCCCTTAGATTCTCTGGATGCCATGGTTGGTTGTCATATCGCAAGGCTCCCAGCCCTAATCAATTGCTGCTTATATAGAATACTTTGAGCAGGTTGTTGATTGTTCCATACCCAGTAATGTGAAGGCATATAACTGGAATATGTGGTCAGATCTGTATTCTCCTCAAAACTGTGGTGAAATCTGTGTATGTAATGTACATAAATTTTTACATGGTATTTAGACTAAGCATGTAATCCATTAAGCTAAAAATAAAACAAAAAGGCATCATTGAATTGAATGAACTGAGGCTTCATCGAAGGAAGCCATGGAGGCACTGGGAAAATCTGAATCAGTTATTTTTAAACTACACATCTCAGAATACTGGGTAAAATGTGACTATTTTTGACCTCTGATTCATTCTAAATTAGTTAATTAAATGAATATCCAGTTGCCTCTGTAGAATAGTTAGATCCACTTATGTATGTGTGTTTCTTTAACTGTGCCTCCAAATATTTTTAATTTTTAGGTGGAAAGTGTAATTTTGCACTGGACATTTTTGGCCAGATTTATTATCTTATGAAATGCTAAGACTGAGTAATAAGTGTTCATTTTAAATGATTCTACACCATTTTGATTATGGTTGCTCAGTTGAATTCCAAATGTCCTTTCTAGTAACCTGACATATTTTTGAGCCTTTGGCCTAAAACAGCCTGAGTGAGGTGAGAGAAGCAATTATAATTTTACATTTTCAAACTTGATTTGAACACTAATGACAATTTAAAACCTAAATGTGTTTATGCTTTCTACTTTATCTACTCTTTCATTTTATCCCTAAGGATTAGCATTTATCATAAAGTTAACTGAAGAAAACATTTTCCTTTTAAAAAATTTCATTGTTTTAGTATTGCCAGTGCTTAGACAGGGCAAACCTGTTTGACTCAAGGGAGTGTCCTCAGGTAATCAGGACAGTATAGAGCTGCAGACTTCTCAAGCCGCAATGAAGCAGACAGGTAGCCCTGGTTTTTTAGAGTGTCATACTTCACTACTGTCTATTACTGTAGACTCTAGAGAATTTTAAAATGTGGCTTTTTTTTTCCTTTCAAATTTTTCTTGGGGTTTCTGTTTTCTCAGAGCCATATATTGATAGGCTCTCAAGTAAAAAGGGGGAGAAAAAGGTACATTTTGCTATCATCAAAAGCTGTCATAATGAATTTCAGTTTTTATAATCATTGTTTTCAATAGGGAGTTGAGAAGTTTTAAATGGATTTGCAGTGAGCTGAGATTGCACTACTGCACTCCAGCCTGGGCAACAGAGTGAGACTCTGTCTCAAAAAAAAAAAATTTAATCTATCAAGTTGGAGGGGCACCACCAGGAACTCCTAAATAGCCATTACTGTACATTTCATTACTTTCGCAGCAAGGAGGTATTGTCAGCTGTAAAAACATTGAATACATGCCGTATGAAAAACGTGAGGAACAATGAGTAGACAAGTTTAATTTCAGTGGCCATTAGGTACTTAGTAGATCAAGGCAAGCCATGGCCAGATTGCTTATAATACAGTTGTGAGATGGCCTATTTTAAATACAGTTTTTAGAAAGCAAACTAATACCCTGTTTAATTGAGCTCCATATGGTCGAAAGCTAGAGGTAAGCACTGTGGAAGATATGATCAATTTTTGCCATGATTTACTTCGTGGAGGAAATGGGGCTTGACCCAGCCTTTTGAAGCATGCTTCCGTTTGCACAAATGGTTCTGTTTAGATACACTCTAGTCAACATAAGTCATAGGGCTGGCAGTATCTTACAAATTGTTGTTCGTGATGCAAGTATTATTTATCCCAACAATATTTGATGCCTTCACCCCTCCCTATATCATAAATATTGAGCATACTTTCCAATACCAGAAATCTCCAATGATGGGAAACTATTTTAGGGAAATCCCCATCTATCAAAAACTTCTTTCTTAAACTGAAAACTTCTCCCTGGAGTTTCCAGATTTTGGAACTAATTCTGTACTCTGGGAGTGACAGAAACAAGCCTTATTTCTTTTTCCATGTTCCCAGCATTTGAAGACAGCTAATATGATGCCCCAAGTGGAACATCATATTCTAAAACCACTTCTTTGAGATGGTTTGTATTTATATCTCCACTCTGGTCAGCCTTCCATAAACATATTCAGTTTTGATTCTCTCTGGCCATTGATTGCTGAATAGAAAGGATGTAGCCCTATTCTTTCCTCAATATAGTTCAAGAGCAAATGAATTCTTGACAGCCAGTTCACACAAATGACTTCCGTTTGGCATCAGCTAAGACCATTTGGTCTACTCAGACCTGCTGCTCTTAAGCCACTTTATTCCTAATAAGCATTCTGCAATCCAGATTTTGGATCCCAGAAGTATTGTATTTCTTTTGAGTTCTGCCTTGTTGCACTGGTCCATTATTTATTCAGTTGAGATATTTGGTCCAAAGTCTTCTATTCCATCAGTTAGTCATCTTTCAAGGTTTGCTTTGTCTAGAAATGTAATTTGCAAGCCATTATCTCCCTCATTTAAATTACGAATAACCAATTAGACAGGGCAAAGCATAGAACTTTAAAACATACCACCAGAAACCTCCTACCAGGCTGACATGAGGTGTTATTCTTCATTAGAGAGCCATTTAAATAGCTTTACATCCAACTTCCATTAATTCATTTTCATTTTTGAAATATCATGAACAATGTTCCCCTGATGTTAGCCTAGTAAAGCGATCAAAGAAGTACAGGTTAGTTTTATATGATCTATTTTTGGCACTTAGCAAACATTGCAGTGCTTGGTGACTCATTCCTTTTGTAAGTTTTGTATGTGCTCACAAATAGGAGTGAGGCTTAGAATATTAAACATTCAGAAAAGCCAGAACATCAGCTAATTAGAGTGGGTTCAGGTCCAGTTAAAACAGATGTGCATACACAATCTGTACAGCAACCTGCTTTGTACCAGCTGAATACAGGCCTGGTTCACAATTGTTTTTAACCTTCAGGCTTGTGGGTTTACCAGAGGCATATATATGCATTGATATTCATAGCTATTTCTGTTCCCTTTTGCCTTCCATTTGTTTGTTGCATATATAGATCATTTACAT
Source organism: Cacajao melanocephalus (assembly GCA_963573385.1). Lineage (NCBI taxonomy): Eukaryota > Metazoa > Chordata > Mammalia > Primates > Pitheciidae > Cacajao > Cacajao melanocephalus. Next base: position 32,802 of record CAUYLG010070670.1, read on the forward strand.
GAAGTTTCTGTTAGTTTATGATCTTTATTACCTGGAGCTTGAACACTAGTCTATAAGCCACAAATTAAGGTGTGTTTTGAGAAAAGCCTTAGAACTAGGGATAGAAATGGCTTATTTAAAGGACTCAGTATGATTTGCCTAGTAGGAATGGAAGGTTTAGGTGTAGAGAAGTAGGAAATAAGATATTTCAGTATGTAGGAACTGAAATTCTTGAGTGGAAGTAGTCACTGGAGCAGGAGTAGATGTTGTGCTTTCTGGATGAGGGGCAGTGATCAGTTGGCTAAGAATACATTTGTCAATAGCTTGCCAAAAACAAAAAGGCCAAAAGAAAATGATCAATCAAGAGAAAGCATAGCTTCTATGAGACAAATATGAAAAAGCATGAGAAGAGTGATTCTTACAGAGTGTGTGATTTTTAAGCAGAGGGAGACAAAGGAGAGAAGTGTGGGAGTGTGGGTTAGAGAGCTATTGAATTTGGAAATGAGGAGGTCATTACTCTTCAGGTGAGCATTTCCACTGGTGATGGAGATGGAAGTGAAATTTTATTGTATTTTATAAAAAAAAATCCTCAATGTGTGCTATTAGGGACAGTGTTGCCTTTTATATTGATTATGAAGCAGTGTTAAAAATGATGTTTACCAGTAAATGTGTCTTGAGATACAATAAAAAATAAAGTAATGTATATGGAAAATGTTTATGACAAAATATTAAAAGAAAATGGGTACAGTTTCATAACTTATTTCTTAGAAAATTCATCTTATATAAATATGAAATATCCTCTTTTGATCCTGTTTAATGCTTTGGCTTTGAATTCTATTTTCCATACTATATTTATTTTCTTTAATTAGCATTTACCTAGTAAATTATATTTCTGCCCCTTTATGTTCAACGTTTTCTGTCACTGGGTTTTAGGTGGATTTCTTGTAAACAGCATATACAAAGACTTAAAAAAACACAATTTGAAATTTTTCTAGATTCCAAATAGGCACATTTAACCCATTGAACTTCATTATGATTGCTAATATGTTTGGACTTTTTCCTTGCAGTTTACTTATGTTTTCTGTTTATACCATGCTTTCTTGTTTTTATTATAATTTTTTTTTGTTATTTGGAATTGTTTGCTTTATTTTTCTCTTCTATACCAGTTATCTTCAGAAGTTATAATCATGTTTATATAATAATGGTTACAATTACATTTCTACATATTAACTAAAACATATTTTCCTATTAATGGCTGATTGGTCTCAATTAACTTCTTATTGTTTTTTAGCTTCACTTTTGTGTTAAGAAGTATCAGATAATCTAAATTTTATTTCTTTTTAGGCATCCTGCCCCCTCTTCTAATCCCTTAGGATATTTTTGTTTTTTTCTTTGAATTATAACTTTTCACAGAAATATGAAATAGGTCTATTTTTTGCCTATTCAAGCAGCTTGGTATTTGTAGTGCTTTTTCAGTTTGAAGATTCAAATCTTAATTTAGCACTGAATTTTTTTCCTTTACCTTTTCTCTCCTATATTTCTCCATATGTCTCTTTTTAGTTTCTTTGAATATTCTTTTGAAATATTTTGTAAAATCTGTGTTCTTTTGCATTGTAATCTGGCAGAAGTCTTCAACTTGATTTTCCATCTAGCTACTTCCCTCTTCAACTGTGTCCATTGTTATGTTTTCAGTTTTCTAAGATACTAATACTTTCTTTCTCTTTTTATTCACTAATATTCTTACATGTATCTTTGAATATATTAATTACATGTAAATGAGTTGTTTTCTTTTTGCCGTTATTGTTTCTCTGGATGTTAGTTAACACATTCGCTAACTTTGTGGTCTTTCTCCATGTTGCTGGTTTTTATTGATATTCGTTCACTCTTATTTGTATGCCTATTTTTGTGTTTGCAATTTTGTATTTAACACTACCTGGGGCTTGCCCCCAATAATTATGAAGTTGGGCAATGTGTTAGTATCTTTTTATTTATTAGATATGGCTACTTACTGCTACTCTTGGGTTTTGCTAGTGGGGAAGCTACCTGGGGCCTGTCCTGTCAATCTAGTCTAAGTGCCCAAACTCATAGTTACTGTGGATGCAAATAGAAAGAGTTGCACAGTGTTCAAGAGGCCACTGTTCCTCATTTGTGTACCTGCTTGAGAATCCTTTTTCTTCCAGCTCTGAGTATTACTGTTCTAATCTTCCCAGCAATATAGGCCATGGAGTTGTAGAGATATCACATTTAGTGTTAATCTGACAATATTCTAAAGCACCTGTAATTACAGAAAGGAACAAGGGTCATTTTAATATCTGCTTTATTACTTCTATGTAGTGAACATTTTGAGCCAAGCAATATGTGGCTCTGGGGATCTTGTTTGCAATTTCTTCTGAAAAGCATTTGGATGATGTAGTAAAATAAGAGCATCTCCTTTTGGATAAAGTCTGACATTGTAATTCTGAGACTGCACTTGGCACATGCTTGAGAAATGTCTGTTTTCTAGGATGAACAAAGTCCAGTGCAGCTGTTTCTGCTTTACACCATTGAATCTGAAAATCTGTATAACAGAATGGAACTAACTGACTTTGGAATGAACAATGAGATAGGAGAGTTTCCCATCTCATGAATCTCCTGCTTTGTAGGATTCAAACTTGATAATGATAATACTGTCTTGAGTTTATATAACATGATCCCCTTTAGAGGTCTATTCTGCAAGAATTTTTCTAAATATTTAATGATTATCAATTTTTGTAATTCACTTTATCACACTAGTCTAACACAGCAGAGTTTGTAATATCTTTTTAAACATTGCATATTGTTCTTGTTTTCTAAGGTGTGAACCCAAATATTTACTACCTAGAGTGTTTTCTAGTTCTCTTGAGTTGCTTTTTCCTAGGATGTTTTTATTGTTCACTCAGTTTGAAGTATAGTATTGTCAATTTTCAGAACGCCGGGCATAGTTGTATCCAAATAAAAGAATAAGACACATTCCAGTGCCCGATTATATGTCTTCCCCAACTCTCCACAACTTAAGACTATGTTTACTAGTTCTCTCTTGCCATCCCACTTGGCAGATAGTCAGCATTTGACTATGGTATTCATTTGCGAACTTTTTTTGTGTGTGTTGAAAACAATGTAAAATAGTTTAAGAAATCTCATATGTTAGAGTCCTAAACCATATGCTACAAGAATGTAGTTGTATTTTTGTAGTGCTTGTTATTCACTTAAAATGAAGAACATTTTCATGGGATTATTTTTCATCGTGGTAGTTTAACAATCAAAAAACTTAAGAAAAGAGAATGATCTGAATGTTACTGTGTATGTGTTTGGAGCTCTTTGAAAGTAATAGAAATAGAATAGGTATTATAATTTTGATCATAAAATATTAATTATAAAAAATTCATAATGTATTAGACCTAGTGGATCCAGTTTTGAATAATGAAATGACATTTTTGCAGCTTTAGAAAGCTGATTATTAACCATGTATTTACTGGTATACATAATTAGTTTAAGACAATAGAACTGTAGCCAATTGGAAATGGAAGAGATTCTTAAGTTCGCTTATCTTTTCAGTCCCTGGTTTTACTGAGGAGATACTGAAATCTAGCCAGGCTTGTTTTCTTGCTCAAATTCTTACACTATCTTAGTGACCTTGCTGGATTGGGATACAGACAGTCTAGTTCCCAGTACTGTCCTCTTTTACCCACACCTAGCTGAATAACGCCAGGAAGGAACTGAATATTGTGACTCATCACTTTTAAAAAAGTTTCTGTTATCGAACTGAATATAATGCTTCCTTTATTAACAAATGCAGGATGTTTATCATTTTTCCATACCAGAGCTTCCTTTCATATGGTTAGAAATTGCACACGAAGTTATTTTTAAGGCTAGTCTTTTTATTTTCCATTCTTTTAAATGTAGTCAGGTTTTATTTGGGTCTCCTGAATGTCAGGATGGTATTGATTCACATTGACTCTTTTTTCCTCAGGAAACCTCTTCTGGCATCCTTAGTAAGTGGCATTAGAGTCATCTGGGAGGTAAAAGAAGACTGTACCATGTGAGGTATTTCTTATTTTTGGCTGGTCAGCAATCATTTTTCCTGTAGAGACAAAAGGCTGGCTTTGAACTGGTAGTGCTGTGAAGGGTAGGTAGGTAGGAAAAAGCATGGCAGTTTATTTGAGGGAAGGGTAGAAAACATTGATTGGAGATCATATGTATACATATATATATCATTGTACTTTAGGTTCTGGGGTACATGTGCAGATCATGCAGGATTGTTGCATAGGTACATGGCAAGGTGGTTAGAGCTTTTACATTTAAGTAAGCAATTATAAACCTTTCACATGGATGATAGAAACTAGGAGTTAAGATGAATTTATTTTTGGAAATGAAAAATTTGAAACTAAATTGATAAATGCCACATTTCCCATAAACATGTACAGCTGGCGTATTTCAAATTTGTATTTTCTCAGTTAAAAATAAGAAAACGTTTAAAATTGTGCATACTAAGCTTGTGATGAGCAGTTAGATACTCATTCAGTAGGTATTTTGCAATTGAAGTGTGCTTTCTTCTCTTAAACATCAAAAAATAAGTAAGCCTGATAAAAATAATCACCTTATAAAACATGCCAATACTATATTAATAGCAATACAAATTTAAAAAATGTATATAAAAATGTATGTAAAATGTATGTAAAAATATATATATATAAAAAAATATATAATTTATCCTGGTCAAGGATGCCATTAAAATTAATATAAGAAGTATATCTAGTCCTTAAAAAAATAAAATGAGACCCTATGGAATTAAGAAAAACTTATTTGTAAATTGGCTTTTTTTAAATTTTAGGAGAAATTAAATGTAATTATACTCTTAGCACTTGAAGGATTCTAAAGATTGAGGTCACTTTATGATATTTCTCAATTGATTTTTCACTGAGAAAGCATACTATTAAAGAAAGAGTAAAATTTTGACTGAGTTCTTTGAGATCGATACAAGCTTTCCCCAGCCTTTCACAGAGTCCTAGGACATTGGATTAGAAGAACCCAGTATGCAAATTGTTATGTTTTCACATATCTGACTTAGTTGGGACTCCCATAGAAAAATGACATTCAATGTTGTTTTACAGGACTCACAGGAAGAAACAAATTTTACCTTGTGACACTTCTGTATTTATTTGATGTATGTATACCAAATATTTCATAATATTTACTTTTTGTACATGCAGCATACTCTGACTTTTCTTTTCCCTTCCATTCTACTAAACGCTATTGGTCACAGACCACAGAATTGATTTCAAGATCAACTAATGGATCGTGATTTGCATTTTAAAAAACACTACCATAAGAATACCTCCAGTTTTTTGTTGTTGCTGGTGGTGGTGGTGGAGGGAATGAATTTGTAGGTATAGGAGATCCTTATTAGTGCTGTTTGTCAAATAAATTTCAGGTACACAGTTGTATTACATTTTCTGGCCCCATGATACTCGTGGCCAATGAGTTGAATGGAAATTAACATATATTTGGGTGGAAGTTAACATATATTTCTGTACTGGAACATTTAATTTTCAGTGTGAGACCCTCCAGAGCCTTTTACCCTTGCCATGGAAAATGACCATATTCCTCAGACTGAATCCTAAAATGAGGAATGTGGAGCAGAGCCACTAGACAGCTTATAGTGGATATAGAGTATGAGCAAAAAATAAATGTTTGTTGTTATAAGGCAAAACAACTTTTGGATATATTTGTTTCTCAGCATACTCTAACCTCCTGTGATTAGTGTAGGATAATTCAAGTATGTGTTTTGCTGGTGGTGCAGAACATCTCCTTTTGAGATGTTAACTTTACCTGAAATATATATGAGTTTAAAAATAAGTTTATTATTTCTGATTTTAAAATCATGCATATTCTCTTGTTGTTTCTGAGACAGGGTCTCTCTCTGTTGACCAGGCTAGAGTACAGCAGGGTGGTTCAAACTCCTGGGCTCAAATGGTTCTGTCGCCTCAGGCTCCTGAGTATCTAAGACTACAGGCATGAGCCACTATGTTCAGCTAATTGAAAAGAATTATTTTTTTAGCAACAGGATTTCTTTCTATTGCCCAGGCTGGGCTCGAACTCCTGACCTCAAGCAATTCTCCTGCCTCAGCCATCTAAAGTGCTGAGATTCCAGGTGTGAGCCAAAATACCACGCCCAGCCAAAATAATGCATAGTCTTTATAGAAAAGTTGGAAAATATCAAAAGAATAAAAATTACCTATCCGTAATGCTATTATCTGGAAGTAACAATTTTTGACATTTCTATGAAGGAGATATAATGTCACACAATTAGCTTACTATATAGTTTTGCATTTTTTTCTTTTATTGGTATTTTTACAATGTCATTAAGCATTCTTGGAACATTTGAATTTTTTGCTTCTCTAGTACTCCATCGTATGGATGAACCAGCAATTAGTTAGTTATTCTTGTACTTTAGTCATTTAAGTTTTATTCCATACAAGGAATTTTAATGGACTAAAATCTCAGCCATTGACACTCAAAAGCAAATAGTAAGCCAGACCGTGATCCATGTCCTCTCACTCTGCTTAGGATCAGTTGCATCTCCCCATTACTCCAATCCTGGCACATAGTGGGTCCATATATTCACCTGTCAAGTAAGCATTTTCATCTGACCATACTTTTTTTTTTTAAGAAAATTAAGCATAAATTTCACATATAAACCATCTTATGTCCATATGTGAAATTTATGCTTAATTTTCTAAAAACTAAGATGCTTTATATTTCTTCTCCGCTACCCTCTAGCAAACAAATTTGGTTTTATTTTTCCTGAATTCTTTCAGGGAAAGACACCACCATCTACTAGATGTTCAAGCCAGAGGCTGGGGTCTTTGTCCTTCTCTTGTCGACTCCAATCGAATAGTCATATGACCTGACCCATTTTAATTCCTGAATACCTGTCAAATCAATTTCTGCTCTCACTATCCTTCAGGCCCTTACTGCCTCTTACTTGACTGCTGCCATGGACTTTCCATCTTTCTGTACACCGTTCTCCCTATTGCTGCCATTGTGAGCTTTCTAAAATGTTAATCAGAATATGTTTCTCTCTGCTAAAAATACCTCCTATAGTAAACTTTAAAGACAGCGTCCTCTTTGCTTGTTGCAAAAGGCCATGTTCATGCTCTGTTTTCTGATTACCACTCATCATTCATTTCTTTTACCCCTCACCCCATTTCCAGTTTCCATGGGTAGTTCACTCCATAAATACCTTTTCACTGAGCGCATCTTTTTCTTTAGTGTTTTTAAACATTTTTAGGTACTGTCTTCCTGTCCTTTTAAGGTCATCTAGCAAATGCCTGGTTTGCCTTTAATTCACAGATCAACTTTACCACCTCTCTGAGAATTTACCCATTTCCTCTAAGCCAGAAAGAAATTAGATATTCACTCCACCCAGCTCCCCATGCCTCGCATGTACCTCCGTTAACATCTCTATTATCGTCTGTAGTTGCATATTTGATATCTTTTCACAAAAAACCCCTATACTTGCTGAGGCTATCACTAGGCTTTTTCATCTGTGTATACTGAGTGCTTTGCACATTGCCTGGGTAATAGTAGATGACTATACATATTGTTGAATGGATAAACAGACAAATAGTAGTGGAACAAAAAATAGTTATATATTAAATTTTATCTTTTGATGATTTTTTTCTGTTTCTTTTACGATCTACACAAACAAGCTTCATGTATTTTTTGTATCAGAATCAACTGTCAAGACAGGATCTGAAATTCATTTACTCTGAAGTGTAATAACTGATAATCGTTTATGTTTCCCAAGTGGATTTCTATTTAACAAGGATGGAATGCTTAATCTAAAGAAAGGGGCCTTACTTAGCAGACTTTCCCACAGGCTTAACAAGCATATGGGATTAGTTTCAACTGGGGGTTGGAGGTGGGACTTAGAAGTTTTCTCTTTATTCCAAATTAATAGCTCATAGACTTTGTCTAAATATGAGACCAATTTTCTTGCTTGCTGGCTCACAAAATGAACTAGCATGTTGTATTACACAGCACATTGATTTTTTTTCTATTATACAGCATGGATTCTATGGACTTCACATCTGGTAAACATTTGTACACTGAATGTGCAGCTGCCAAAAGTTGTGGTTTTGTCGTACATCCCAGTGATGCTGAGTCAAGGTCACAAAACCAGCATTGCAGAGTTTTGGTGATCTGGAACTGTATCCTGCTTTTTACTTATTGAGAAAGTTACTCTCTTAGTTCCTTTGAGGACCTAACATACCACCGTTATAAGTTTGGAAAATAACTTGGGTGATTAGCTCATTATACTATTTGTGTGCTCCCCCCACACAAGCCATCCCACAGAGATGAGAATCTTATCTACTTTAAAAAAATCTCTAAAGAAAGTAGATTTCTTAATTTTTCTCAGTGACCTATTTGCAAAGTTTGACAGTCTCATCAAAAGTTTCATTGTCATACCAATGTAACTCCTCCCTAATTTAGTTTTATCACCTTGCACTGTTTTTTGTGGAAGTGAGGAACATTTTATTTTCATATAAACTGCAGTGCTGAAGATACCAGTGCATTGTACCATAAAAACAAACCAAACAACAGCATCATACAAACAATTCAAGATAAATTAAGTTAGGAAAATGGGGTTTCACCATGTGACTCAAACCAGGCTTGCCAGTTGGCTTTTGCCTTGAAATGGAAGTCTAACATTTTAGTGTGTGGTTTATATTTTCAACATCCTCAGTGAATTCTGTCTTGAAAAGCAAGATACCATTAATATAATGGAGGAACTGGTTTATTTTATATTGATTTAATTCATAAAGCTTTTAAAAATGTTTCATGATAGTTACCTTTTCCCTCTGAAATTATGAGGAAGAAGGACAATACCTCTTGAAAGTTAAAGTAGAATCATTAGTAGATGTTTCCATATAAATTAAATAATGAGGAACATTTGGTAAAAAGTTACTTTGCTTTTGTTTCTAGAAAGGAATGGTATAACATTCCTATTTTTTCAGTCGAAGAAAGCAAAGTGACTTATGTTGGTATAACCTGAGTGTAAAAGCTACCCCATAGGGAATTCAGCTATGCCCTATAATTACTGTTCTCCTTGATGTTAGATGAATTAACAATTGGTAACATTTCTAAGGTTACATTTGAAAAGAAAAATTAAAGATATTTGGATTCTTTAAACAATTCTGTTTAGTATTTGTACTCTTATTCTTGGGAAGAATATTTGAAATTAGGTGAAAAAAAGACATCACAAAATAGCAGGCATAATACTGTTTGTAACTTCTAGAAACAATAAAGACAGGATGCTCTGTGATTAATCTCTTTAAACAATGCATGCTCCCAGGGATCTTGTACCCAAGAAACAAAGCCTACAGGAAACCATCATATAGAAATGGTAAAACATCACAGACACTTGGGTGACTAGCTGTGCCTAATTTTACCTTCTGCCATTCTAAACTTGTTCAAACTTACTTTCAAAAAATTCTTTTTTGTTTCCTGCTGTGTTTCTTGTCTTTTAAAAGTAATTAAATACATTTTTAAAAGACCAAAAAACTTAAAGGCCATGAATATGTTTAAAATTTGCAGTCCTTTTGTTTTTATGCCAAAATTCTCACCAGATTATTTTCTGATGTAGATTATTTTTTATTGAGCACCTGAAAATAGTACCTCCTTTGGACAGGAGCAAGCTGAACATTTATCCAAGTGGCAACCTGCAGGCAGCCAAATACCAGGTCTCTGCTGTCAAGTACATTTTTGTTGCCTTCATTCCACCAGTTACTGTAGAATCCATCTGTCCTAGAGCAGAGAACTTAGCTACTTAAGGCTTTCAAGTTTTCTTACTGAGGAGTGAGTAGTATAGCCAGTGAAAATGAAGCTCTAAAAGAGTTCAGAAATTTTGAGTCATTCTATCATTCAGCAGCAGGTGTTAGAATCAATGAAGATCAGTTGACCTAGTGGTTAGTTTCTTGATAGCTTAGGGATCTCAAAATGATTTAAAGAAACAATCATTTAGTACAGGGGCAGTTCTTTGCTTTAGTAGAAATCTTATTATAACTTGCATAATGTTAAAGGAAAATGACATGTTTTAAGGCTTTGTGGGGAAAAATTTAAAATTTGTGGCTTTAGAGGAGTCAGTGGTGTTTAAACTAATTTAGTGGTGAAAGTGATCATTTTTTTAGAATCTGAGAAAAGGGAAATCTTTTCCGACTTTTTTTTCTCTTGGAAGGTCAGAATTTTGTTTTTGTTTCCGTTTGTTATGTTTTAGTTTTGTGTTACAATTTACACTGCCTGCATAGTATCTTGCTGAAAAGCATTGCCGTTCTCCATTACCATCAATTTAGAGAGAGGTAGGAGAAGTGGTTGGTGTGATGTGGTTCACTAGTTGTGATAGGTCAAGTAGTACTTTATGTTAAATAATGGAGTTTAATTTAACTATAATATTTCAGCATATTTGTCCAAGTTAAATCCAATATGTCATTATTTTCATTTAATGGCTCATATTGATGTGCTTTTTCCATTAAGGGACTTGATAAAACAGCAATATCAGAGAAAGAACAGCCCATAAATTTTGATTCAGTTGCATCTGCTGATTTTTAGAAACTCAGTCTTTTTTTTTGGTATTAAATACGATTTTTAAAAATTTGTTTATGTCTCCCATATTCCAAAAAGATTGTGAATTATTAAGTAGCATCACTTATTGATATAAGGTATATGGGTTTCAGAATAAGAAGCATTAAAATAGTATTTTGTTTTAATTATGTGTAAAGTATAGACCATAACACACTTTTGCTAAAGAAAATTGTTAAACCCCCACATTAAATCATGGAATTCAGCTATACATGGTCATTTGCGCTCTTTAAGAAGTAGTTATTGTCTATCTACTATTTTATGTTAAGAACCATCAGTCTGAGATTTTACCCTACTTGCAAGCTAACAAGTTAGTCTGCCACAGTTTTATAGGTGTTGGCAGACAGGAGACTCTCGGGTCAGGGACGAAGGACTTTATTACTCACAACTTCATGTTTGCATTGGTTCCTTTTTCTTCTAAGCCCTGTAAAGTGATATGGAGGGACCCAGATAAATGCATACATAGTGGGTGTGTATCATGGCTGAAGAACTCCAAGCTCAATAAATCCCCAATCTTATAAAGATGTACTAGTAAATCTCTCCGACGTTTGTACTGGCCAAAAAAAAAAAAAAAATCATTTCCATTATTCCAGTCAGGAATTTGCCCTTATCCCAGGAGAGAGATGCTGTCTCCCAAGGCTGTAGGTGATGTGTCTCAGCAACCTTGGGAAAATAGATGGAAATAAGATGCACAGAAAACTCCATGAGTATCTTCCAATATTTTACAGTTTAAAAAATAAAATGTAAAATATTAATCCATTTATCAATTAATTTAGTTTTCATAAGGGGAAAACCTTTTTGCTGACTATCAAGATGAATCATTTTGTTGCTCTGGCAATAGCTAATGATGTTACATACCTGAGCATCTTTGATTTAAAGGTAGTTTACCATGAATGCATTATGCAAATATCATTCTACAGTGATTACAATTTTTATGTGTTTTAAAATTAGTATTATCCCTTTACCCCAAAACCCAATGTAATAGCTGTAATTATCATAAGAAACATTTACTGATGACTGCCAGAAAATGTTCATGTACTTCGTTTGGCACATTAAAGAAATGTGCTAAGCATGTAAAGAAAATTGCATAAACCTAGTATCTAGATTTTTAGAGGATTTTAATATAGTTTTTAAATTTAATGATTCAGTTTTTTGGAAAAGCAAATTAATAGGTGTTTCAGTAAGTCATGTTATAGAATGAAGGATATTGCTTATAGCATCCAAACAAAGCCTGAATTCAATATGAAATGAGAAAGTACCATCTTTTCCTTCATATCAGAGGGACACTTTTACTTTTCAGTGGAAAGACAAAAATAAAATCAAGACAATAAAGAGGAAAAGAATATAGAAAAAAATAACATGCTACTGTCCTCTTATCTGCTGATGTTGCTGTCAGTCGTGATCATCCTGTCTTCAAATATAAACACAACAAATACCTGAGCTGACTATCCTGGAAAGTAATGTTGGAAGAACACGGTTTATCCCAGAAGTGAGTGGTACAGTAACAGCAATAAAAGCTCATCCAGAGATTCCAAAATTTTTTTATTCTGAATGGAACATGGATATCTCTTCCCTCAATATACACCTTGCCAGCATTTAATAAAAAATAAATACTGAGTGAGTCAGATGATACTCACCGGTATGAGAGCAAAAATGCAAAAGGATGGTAAAAGTCAAGGACGTAGATTAACCCACTCACCCTCTATTGCCACAGCCACAAAGTAGGTTTTAGTTTTTTGGAATCTCTAAGTACTAATCTGTGTAACCCACTTTGAAATTCTTGCAAACATTCCCTGGGATTCCCTTTTTTAAAGAATAGGAGCTTAAAATGAATAAAAAGATATCTGCTTGACAACCTCCTGAAAATCCTCTAGGCTAAAAGCCAAAGAATTTTTTTCTTGTACATGATTTTTTCTGAACCTTAAATGTAACCAGATGTATTTTCTTTTAGTACTATCCTACTCAACTGATTTAAATGAATGATTTGTCTTCTAATGGGAAATCTGCATTTCATCATAGAGATGGATTACATGTCTTAAATGTAATTACTCCCTAGAGAAGTGGTGCCTCTTTTGTATTATATTCTTTGAATGTACTGAAGACTTATATAACAATTTTATTATAGGCATGAAATATTAGAACTTTTCAGATGCATGGATGGAGAAACATGAGAAACACAATCACCATTATCATGTGAGTAAAGTATAATAAAAAATCTTCATAGACATCATTATCAACCTTCTATTTTACAATTAGTTGTCTATAAAGCTAAAATAAAATAGAAGGAAAACACTTTCAGTTTTTTTTTTTTTTTGAGACAGTTTCATTCTTGTTGCTCAGGCTGGAGTGCAATGGTGTTATCTCAACTCACTGAATCCTCTCCCGGGTTCAAGTGATTCTCCTGCCTCAGCCTACTGAGTAGTTAGGATTACAGGCACGCACTGCCATGCCTGGCTAATTTTTGTATTTTTAGTAGAGACGGGGTTTCACCATGTTTCTTAGGCTGGTCTCGAACTCCTGACCTCAAGTGATCCTTCTGCCTTGGCCTCCCAAAGTGCTGGGATTACAGATATGAGCCACCGCACCTGGCAAACACTTTCAATTTTAAAAGGGCTCTCTGGTTTATGGCCAAAGAATAAAAAGCAAATATAAACCATAAAATTGTGTGTATATATAGTAGCTTTCTTGATTTGCTTAAATTTTTTTTTTTTTTGGCAATACCTAATCTATTTCAGAAACAATTTTGTTTCTGAAATAGAAGCAATACCTTGGAAACATTGACAGTAAAAGAATAGAGCTATGTCAAACCTGATATGGAGAAGGCTAAACAACAAATTCAGTATTTTATTTTTATTTTTTATATTTTATTTTTTCTTTTTTGGAGGTAGTCTTGCTCTGTTACTCAGGCTGGAGTGCAGTGGTGTGGTCATAGTTCACTGCAGCCTTGAACTCCTGGGCTCAAGCAATTCTCTCACCTCACCTCCTGAGTCACTGGAACTACAGGTGTGTGACACCATACTTGGCTAATTTAAAAAATTTTTTTATAGAACAGCATCTTGCTATGTTGTCCAGGCTGGTTTTTAGATTCCTGGGCTCAAGTAATCCTCCTGCTTTGACCTCCCAAAGTGCTGGGATGACAAGCATGAACCACCGTGCCCGGCCCTTTTTAATATTTTGAACAACTTAAGCTTTTTACCTTACTGTCTTATTCTTTTGGCAGAGGAATGTGAACATGGTGGTTGATTCCTATTGTGGAACCTAAGACTTAAAAACTTCAAATTCAGTTTCATTCATTAAGGTATAATTATCAATACTTGAGGTAAGCCTCTATTTGTTAACTAAATAGGTTATATCCAATAGAGGGATTTTGTGCCAAAGAGACATTTGGCCATATCTGGGAACATTTTTGGTTGTCACAGCTGGAGTTGATGCTACTAGCATCTAGTGAGTGGAAGGATGCTGCAAACCTCCTAAAATGGATGGGACAGACTCTGCAATAAAGAGTTAACGTGGTTTCAAATGCCAATAATTGAGAAACTCTGGAGTAATATACACAATAGCACACTTAATGCATAAAGAAGAACTACAAAATACCAGTTAACAAGAGGCAAATTTTTCTCTCAAGAATGGGATTTAATTGTGTAGTGGAAAGCAGAGGTCATATGACCTCAAAGGGACTTTGCTAAAACTCTGGGCTCCACCTTTTTGTGACCAGCTTCCTATAAATATCTCTGAGCCTCATTGTGCTCTTGTAAAATTGAGGTAATAGTATAGTTTCTACTTCAAAGTCTTGTAGGATTAAATACAGTAATGTGTAATTGCTTAGACCATTGCCTAGTCCCTATAGGATCTCAATAAAAGTCAGCTATTATTCAAAGTTTGATAATGAAGAGCCTTATAGCAATCAGAACTGTCTAACGATAGAATGGTTGTTTAAAAGTTAGCCGAGTTTCCTCTTCTCAGTTAAGTTCAAGTAGAGTGTGGTTGTCTGTGTCCTTCCGACTCTAAGTGTTTGAATGGCATTCTATCTTTCTTAGTTATACAGAACCATTCTTAAACAAAGTTTTTGCAAAACGTAAGGTTTTTCACAAGTCTTTAGCAGTTAAGAAATTTTAGGTAAGAATGACACCAAATAAGCACAGACAGCACTGGTATTGTTCAGCAATTTTTAAATTTCCTTTGCATTTTAATACTAAATGTTGACCAACTTTTTTTGCAAACATATTCCCTTTGTTCCTTCTAGTAATCAGTGTCAGTTATTTGTTTGGATTCCCATAGGTGATTTACTCTACTTCTGTAGCACCAGAATTCTTTGTACATCTTTCATGTGCTTATTGCCTGTTATAAGTCACGGCTAGCCAGCCATTTATTTCTCCATATAACATGACATTAATTATGCGCTCCTTATATGCCAGTACTGCGCAATGTGCTGTATATGTATTATGTCATTTGATTAGCAGGCAATAAATATTAATTCAGTGAATAAATATGTTAAGCATAAATGCAATATTGATTGAGCTTTGATGCATTATGTACCAATACGGTCTATTTTGAAAATTGAAAAAAAAAGATGAAATACACCTTGAGCCCACCCTCTAAAAACTCTTTTGTTGAAGAAACAGAGTAATTTATAATAAGCCTCCTCTAGACAGGTAAGTGCCTTGACTGGAAGAACTGTAGTTTTTATATCTTCATAACACCTCAGTGTTTATCAGGCAATTAATAAATAGAGGTATTCAGTAAATCAGGCACTCAATACATATTCACTTGAAAAATGAATAAAGTGTAAGTCAGTAGATAGATGGGAAAAAATATTCATTGCACCAAGTCAGAAGCTTGACACAATGCTAACTTAATTGGGTAATAAAACGAAATTTACCCTGATGATATCACAAAGGATAAATGAAGCATATCATTACATCCATCACCAAGGTGTAATATGCTTCAATTATGCAGTAGATGCTTTATTGCAATTTTTTGCTAATTACAGTCTTGTAAACCAGATGATGTTTCTTTATTTTATATAATTAGAATAGGAAAAAAAGTCGAGACATTTGAAGAAGTGGTAGTCGGTTGGCAAGAGGTCAGGTGAATAAGGTGGATGAAGCAAAAGTTTGTAGCCCAGTGCCTTCAATGTTTGAAGTGTTGGTTATATGATGTGCAGTTGGGCGTTTTCATGGAGAAGAATTGGGCCCTTTCTGTTGATCATTGCTGGCTACAGGCATTGCAATTTTCAGTGCATGTCATCAATTTACTGAGCATACTTCTCAGATGTAATGGTTTCACTGGGATTCAGAAAGCTGTAGTGGATCAGACCGACAGCAGACCAACAAATGGTGACCATGACCATTGTTTTTTAGTGCAGGTTTGGCTTTGGGAAGTGCTTTGGAGCTTCTTGGCTCAACCGCTGAGCTAATAGTTGCCAGCTGGTGTATAAAATCCACTTTTCATTGCATGCCACAATTTGATTGAGAACTGGTTCACAGTTGTTGCTTAGAATAAGAGAAGATGACACTTCAAAATGATGATGATTTTGATTTTTACTCAGCTCATGAGGCACCCACTTATTGCACTTTTTTTACCTTTCCAATTTGCTTCAAATGCTGAATGACTGTAGAATGGTTGACACTGAGTTCTTCAGCAACTTCTCATGCAGTTGTAAGAGGATCAGCTTCAATGATTGCTCTCCATTGGTCATTGTCAACTTCTGATGGCTGGCCACTGTGCTCCTCATCTCCAAGGCTCTTGCCTCCTTTGCAAAACTTGAACTACCACTGCACTGTACGTTCGTCAGCAGTTCCTGGGCCAAATGCGTTGTTGATGTTGCAAGTTGTCTCTGCTGCTTTAAGACCCATTTTGAACTGGATTAAGAAAATAGCTCAAATTTGCTTTTTGTCTAACATTTCCATAGCCAAAAATAAATATAAAATGAACAGCAGAAAATAATGACACTAGCAAAAAAACATAAAGCAAGAAATATACATTAAAATAGTGTATAACATAACCACATTTATTTAAGAATGTATTCAAATATCAAATGGCAAATTTCAACAATGCAAAAAACCACAGCAATGTTTGCACCAACCTGTTTCCATCTATAAGGGTGCTGTTGTCTTGTAGATTTATAACAATAACAAACCATGTGGTGATTTTATTATACAGTTTAAGAGCAGCTTTTGATTTCAGGAAGTGTTGGGAAATGTACTAAGAACAGAACAATGATATGGCTAACAACTTTCATGAATTTATTCTGTTGTTTTCCTTATTCTTTTTTTTTTTTAACAAAGCCACATACTTTTATGCTAGGAAATAATGTTAGAGGACAGTTATGAGTATCAAGTATTCATCAAGTGCATTTTCTTTACACTTTGAAAACAAGGTAACTCAGCAAAATTTGACTCCTAATATTTTGTACCAAGTTTGTGAAGTGTAAACATTTTTAGTGCATTCCTCTTAAAAGAAGGTACTAAATGTGTTTAGACAATTTTATAGTACAGATTAAGCAATCTTCTCATTTGGGGATACAGAATTTTAAATACTTTGCATACTATGTCATAGTGTGTGAAGCTCTTGAGGTTTCATCATTACATGTTGTTTTCATGTGAAATGCATTAGAATTGGCTTGCCATCTCCTTTTACATATCTGAGAGCTGCAGCCTCCAGCTCTCAGAGGTACTCAGTGACCAGGAGGATCACATACCTGGTGTTTTGCAGTTAGAACTGGAGTTGACTGGAGTTGGGATGGTTTTGCTCTGTGTTGAGGAGTGAGTGAAGTTTTCTTGATGTTCCTAGGGTACCACATGTGGGTGGAAGCATTCTTCATGTTTAAGCCATGCACTAACTCTTAAGGTTGTTTCTAGAGCAATAACATTAAGCCTTTTCCCATTTTAAGGGAGACAGTATGCTAGATTGGAGAGAACACAGTTTGGGAAGCCAACACATTCAGGTTGTGATATTAGTCTGTCGTTATACTTAATATTGGTTAGAATATTTAACCCTATTGTGCTTCAGATTCTATCTGCTAAACAACGAAATTGGGTTGGAAGGGCTTTCTGGTACCTTTAAGTCATTTGGTTTATTTTTCTTCAGGAAAATTCTCTTTATTTTTCTAATTATGGGGAATTTCTTATTGAAATGTATTTAATGCACACTTTTCTGAATTTCTGAGAAAATTCATGGCTGACAGAGCTGTGGAGGGTGAGAGCCACATTTGGGATGGATTTCTGTTCAGACAGGTAGTTATCTGAGATAAAACATTGACTTAATTGGTGGTTTGGCTTCAGATGACCAAGTAGAGGGAACCCAACAAGTGGAGTCCTCCTCATTTACTGGTCCAGTTGTTTAGACAGAGGACACCATTTACCGGAACACACATAGTGTCCATTTTCAGAAATTTTATTTTAATTAAAAAGCTAGCAACATACTTTTATTACATTTGAGAGTATTACTCTACAACACTATTTCATTTAGAAACTTATATATTTTATAATTAGTACCCAAACTCTACACCTTAAAAGTTTCTTAAAAATTTCTTAAAAATATGGATTGGCCATATTTTCATAAGAACTTTAACATTTGAAGAATACGTGCACCCCTGAATGTGTTTGCTTAATATAGAAAATACTTGTAGATTGCTTTGGAGCATGTAATGAGGTCTTATATTCTTCTTTTTTTTTTTTTTGGACGTGGAGTCTTACTCTGTTACCCAGGCTGGAGTGCAGTGGTGCGATCTCAGCTCACTGCAACCTCTGCCTCCCGGGTTCAAGCCATTCTCCTGCCTCAGCCTCCTGAGTAGCTGGGATTACAGACATGTGCCACCACACCCAGCTAATTTTTGTATTTTTAGTAGAGACAGGGTTTTGCCATGTTGGCCAGGCTGGTCTCGAACTCCTGATCTCAGGTGATCTGCCCACCTCGGCCTCCCAAAGTGCTGGGATTACAGGCATGAGCCACCATTCCCAGCAGGTCTTCCTTCTAAATATATATTCTCATGTTCTTAATTTTCAGAAAGAAATTATTTTGTAATCATCTTGTTATTTTAAAAATAAAAATGATATTGAAATTGATGATCTTATAAGATTTTTCATTGTTTAAAAATGCAAGCAGGTATGGAAGAATTCAGCTTAGTGCCCATGTGTTAAGACGTTTTGGCCTGTGTAAAAATATATGTCAAGAAAATATAGCTTCAATATTCTACAGGTAGTTAGAGAAAGGAATTGAACTGGAATCTTCTCTTGGTCAGAGGCTGTGAATAATGCTGACCTAGCATTGGCTGTGTACAGCTAGTGAGTCTCACATCTGTATGATGTTGATGCTAATCAAGAATTTCTTTTCATGATTCCCATGGGAATTATTTGGATAACAGAGTAAAAAGAGATGGGGCAGGATTTTCAGCACTTTTAAATGTTATCCTGGTATGAATTGGGCTTTAAAAGACTTCCTTGGTCAAAAAGGAAAGTTAGGTGTGTGTGAGCAGATGAGGGACACATTTTTGCTGTTTGTATATTTGGTTGTATCACTTTTTGGCTCTACTTGGTTCATACTTTCAAACCTAAAATATGAACTTCCTAAAAATAAATTCTCCAAAAATAATAATGTTAGACTTCTCTGTAGGGTTGGATGTATCTGAGTTGGCTTGGTTGGTTGGAACATGGCCACTAATGCAGCAATAGGTCCCACATAGGGTTCCACATTGTATTCTGTACACTTTGTCCTAGCTAGTCATTCCACTGATACGTGGCTCCAAGAGAAGCCATTACGGGAAATGCAGATGGATTAGTGTAAATCTATCACCGTTGTGAAAAAAATGAAACTAAGTATCTTACCAGTGACAGGTGAGCCATTAAAATATTTAATTGATTGCCTGTAACATGTAAGGAATTGTGAAGTTAGAGAATTTTTGACTTTAAACCCTGCCCTCAAGGAACTCACAGGCAACTAGTCAAGCAATTGGATTATACACATATACACATGCACATGTATTATCTTACAGGAAAATGACAGATGACTGTTGAAATGAGTAGATAATACATTATAAGTATTCAGGAAAAGAGGATTCCTTTCAGCCATAACAATCAATTATTTTTCTACTCATGTTTTTGCAAACTTTACTATTAAAAATTTTAAAGGATGGGAAGAAAAATATTATTTCGTTCTTACAGTTGGTTAGGGACTGTGGAAAGTGCTTTTGTGCCATTTTACTTAGCATTTCACTTAACAACCCTTTGAGGTAGATAGGGTAGATTTATTCTTGCTTTTAGAGAGGAGGATAGTAACATTCAGAGAATTAAGTAACTTGTTTTAAGTCACACAGTGGTGAGCATTTAAGCATGTTTTAACTGAAAACAAGTACTATTTCACCTAATCTATAGTTGCTAGCAGTATGTGCAGGAAAATGCAAAAGTACCTAGATTAGGGCAAATCTCCAGAAATGTTTCCATCTTGATCCATAGATAGTTGCCAAGCAGTGCATCCACTGCCAGGTGAGGATGGTGGACCCTTCTGCAATACAGGACATGAGTCAGGAGTGGGGAGGGTATCCAAAGAGAACACAGTTGCAGGATAAATTGTCCTACACCAGTCTTTAAAAAGTGAATATTTGGCATAAGTAAGAATATAGAAGGAGAGAGATGGTACCTACACTGTAAAAGAAAGTATTGCAATGGGTTGAAGTTTTAGTGGGAGGTGAGGAAATGGAAGGAATCAAAAGAAGACCTCTCTCTCATCAGGCTTGGCCATGAGGGGAAGGAACAAAAGGAACATGCAAATAAAAGAATCAAGGGAAGAATAATACTTTAAGTGTCAAATTTCTCAGTTTTGAAATTGCCTGCCACATGTATGTAACATAGGAGGTTAAGCATCTGTGAACATGGTTAGGAGACAATTACTGGATGTGACGAAGACCTGACCAAGGTTATGTGACTGGACGGTTTCAATTTAGAGTTGACTGTTCAGCTGTATATTTACCTGCCCTTTATCTCTTTTTATTTGTTGTGTCTAGAAGCATGGAGTCATGTAAAGGAAACTCATATGAAGCTGATTGAAAGGCAGGAGCCAATCCTTGTTTAACAATGAAGTGCTTAAATAAGGGTAAAAACTTAAAATAAATGGAAAATATAAGACAAAAATCTTGCAAAAATCATTAATGTAAAATATAACCATTTTGGTTCTTATTTTTGTTTTACCTAACAACCACATACCATGATCATATGGATCTCTAATTTGGAAAAAATGTTGAAAAAAAAAAGTGGACTTGACTGTTTAGGGTAGAATATTGAGTCTATTTTGGTTATCATGATTCAGTAAAAGCTATTAAACCCACAGACTCTGCTAGTCTGTAATAGAGGAAGTCCTTGTCCCTGTTCTTTCTCCAACATTGGAATCAGAGGATAACCATACTCTAGATTCTGTTTATTCTGGCGCAACTTAGTTCATTGGATTTGCTTCCAATTTAAATGATATCTTTGCCAGGTGAAGTTGGTAATGATTAAAGGAATTTAAAAATATGTATTTAATTCAGTGAGATGCCTTTCGCATATTTAGCTATCATTTAGAAATTACATTCATGATAGGATGGGTAAATATTCTAAATTGCCATATTTATTTTTAGAGTTGACATTAGCCCAAATTGCCAACTTAAGTTGGAGTGCAACAAACCAGTTCAGGGTTTCCATGGAAACATTATTTCATCCCATCTATGAAAACCATTTTGTGTTTCCTCCTTTATCATGGAACTTGAAACTCTGCAATGTTTTTCCTGTGATTCCTGCTCCAAGAAAAAGAAAACAGGTTTCCAATTTGACAAATATTCACATTTAGCGTATTAAAGTTTAACTCCAAGGGACATTTTAATTTAGGGAGATAGACAATGGCAATAGCCTAAAATCTTTCCTATTTGGGTACCACTTTGTGTTTTTGTTATTTTTGTTTCGTATTTTTAAATACTTGGGTCACCCTCCAGTCACAATCATGCTAAGCTATGTTAAATTCATACTTCTAATATCCCTATTACTTGGTGTTTAGCTGATTTAGAAATCTTCAGTGAAAGAGCTGCGACATTCTTGATTTTTACTTTCCCTCATGCCTGGCACAAATAGGTTCTCAGTAAATATTTATTGAATAAATGATGCAGCTAACATTTGTGTGTCCTCTGTGAGCTTAGCACTATTAAGAGCTCCATAGTACACACACATACATAAAATGTATATAATATATTTTTCTTTCTGTAAAAGAATGCTCTAGGGAGGGAAAATAATGAAATGTATGTGCTTGATACTTACTGTATAACCTCATATATGCCAGAGTTTTACTATTTCATTTAATCTTTATAACAGTCATTGAAGGGCTATTGAATTGTACTGATGTTTTCAGATAAAGATACTGTGGCTAAGCAAAGCTAGGTAAGTTGCCCATGAGAGTTATTGTTGTGCCAAGGTTTGAATACCAGCCCAGCATTGGCAAGTACACTTGCTAGTTGGAGAAACAAGTCCCTACACACAAAGCAATTAGTGAACTAGGAAGTATTATTGGCTTTGAGGAGTTCAGACAGGGAAAGCTTATGTAGATGAGAGTAATGATGGATGATAATGTAAATGAAAACATCACATCACCACATAATGAGCTCTGTACCATATGCTAATCAATACTACATATTTGTATTTTATCTATTGAAATAAAATGTGTTGGCTTTTAGACTTGTTTATTAAATGTGTACAGTTTTTTTAAATGAAGGCTATGAAATGGCATAAAGATACTTTTGTTATAGAAAAAACCAAAGGAATACATGCAGGTTGATTTATCACAGAGTCACAGAATATCAGACTGGTCAGACCTCTATTTTTTATAGAAAAGAAAAATCAAGTCTAAAATAGCAGTCACACCTAATTTTTTCTTTCTCTCTTTCTTTAATTTATGTGATGACAGAATAAGGCAAAACTCAGTTTTTCAGCATCCAGTCTAATATTCTCTAAGCTGTGTAATGCTTTCACTGTTTCATTTGTAGCATAGGTACAAATTAATAAAATAATTAAAAGAATTTTGAGTGTATTTCATTTTTTTCTTGCTTCAATAAGCTGTTATATAAACATGTTATGGTGAAAACCATGCATCTTACATCCTTGTGCAAAATATTCTTAGAGACCACTGACTCATTAAGTACTCTATTAAGTGAGGTGAAAATGATGTTCCATATCAATTCAACACCTTTTTTTCTGTGCCTTTTCCTTGGTGATATTCTGTTTATTTGCTGACTCCAAGCTGTAGTTTTTCTCGTAGGTCTTCTCTTGGGTTCCATGTAAGGGTTATGCATTTTTTTTTCATGATTACTTTCCTTGAAAGGGAAAAGTTTCAAGTTTAGAAAGAGAATTATAGTCATTCTTAAATGCTAAGTCCTTATCAATATGTCATTAGTCCAACACTAGAATTTTTTCTATAAACCTTGAATCCCTCAGAGTAGGAATAGGTATTTTATTGGTAGAAAACCTATGCTATAAAATATCTTATTAAGTAATGTATATTCACAGTAAGAATAATATTCTTTGGGGGGTGCTGTGTTCCTAATTAGCAATTAACATTAAATAGTATGTATCAATGGTGATCTCACAATAACAATCATAGAACCAGGATAATTCAAAATAGAAAAATAATAGTCCAAACTTTAAAAATGAGCCACATTAGAGAGTGCAAATCAATCATACAGGGCCCCAAAGAACCGTAATGCATTTCTAGGAAACCCTCTAGTGTATTACAAATACAGTTTGAATAAAAGAAATGTTAATGAAGTACTTAGCATTAATCTTACTTGCCCTTCTTAGAATTAAGAATAATTTAGCAGTGAATGATTCAGGTTAGACCAAATTTCTTAAACTTTCCAGGAAATTTGAGTTAATACCATCTTTTTCTCCAGTGCCTATGTCACAATTTTACAATTGAAACTCATCAAGCTTAGAAAAATTTGAAAAATAATTACTCAACTCTTCCTTAGAATTGCTGACATATGTACAAATATTCATTGGGTTTTGATAAAAGTGGTATAGATGGGGGTATTTCATTAATAAGGCAGGTTTAAATTAGTTCAACTGGAAACTAGGGACTGGGAGAAGGGGCAATTAAAAAAAAGAGAGTTTGAATTTTTAGAGAATGACCCAGTGACATAGCATTTGTTTAAAAAATTGGTGACAATCACACTAATTTAATTATGTGTATCAAACATTCAAGTGACACCTACCTACCTCCCCCAGTTTGGTAATTATTCTAGAAACACTGCAAATCAGATGAGTTGTTTTTGCCTTTAGTTTTGCTTTGTTTTGAATTGAGGTAAATAATTCAATATAGGATTTTCCTGCCTGCCATGGCTGTTTACATTACTACCCTGCATGCTCTGTGAAATAATGCTGCTATTGGCCACACCTAAGAACAGGTAAGAATATTTTTGACATTAAAAAAAATAACTCCAACTATTAAAAAGGGTTAAAGTAAGAAACAGACAAGACTAACTGTGGTAATTTTTTTGTAACTCAATTTAGAAAAAAATGAGAAATCAATTTGTATTCAGAGTACAGATTCCTTATTGACTGTGCATTACAAATATTTTCTCTCATTGTATGGCCTATCCCTTCATTCTTTATATATATATATATATACACACACATATATATATACACACATATATGTATGTATAATCATATAAATCTATATAAATTTATATAATACATAAATTTATACATATGTATATATTTATAAATATTTATATATTCATATATTTAATAGTTATATATCTGTCAATATATATTATAAAATTTATATAATATATAAATATAAATTT